>JAXIVJ010015031.1:0-32772 GCA_036785665.1 Chirona hameri
CTTGGCTTCGTTCAGACGCTGCTTTGCTTCCGGCCAGACCATTTGTAGGTTCTGGTTATGCCGTGAGTAGTTTGTAGTTGGGACTGTTGGTTCCTTTCGTGTCGTGTGTTAGTTCTGGTTGAGCCGTGCTAATTCTGGCTGGGACCGTGTGTTGGTTTTGTTTCGATGGTGTGTTAGTTGATAGCTCCGGTTGGTCTGTGTGTTATTCTGTTCGGACCGTGTGCTAGTTCTTTCGGACCGTGTGTAATTTATGTTAGACCGTGTTCTGTTCGTGCCGTGTGTTAATTCTGGTTGAACCGTGTGTTAGTTCTGTTCGTGTCGTTTGTTAGTTCGTTTTGGACCGTGTGTTAGTTCGTTTCGGACCGTGTACTTTCTGTTGGACCGTGTGTTAGTTCCGGTTTGGCCGTATTAGTTCCGGTTTGGCCGTGTGTTAGTTTCGGTTGGACCGTGTGTTAGTTCTGATTGGACGATGTGTTAGTTCCGGTTGGACAGTGTTTTAGTTCCGGTTGGACCGTGTGTTAGTTCCGATTGGACGGTGTGCCATGGTTGGAACCGTGTGCTAGGTCTGATTGGACCGTGTTTTAGTTCCGATTGGACACTGTTTCTTTTGGTTGGACCGTGTGTTAGTTCCGGTTGAACAATGTGGTAGTTGCAGTTGAACAATGTGGTAGTTCCGATTAGACCGTGGATTGGATTGGATCGAGTTCCGGTTGGACTGTGTGTTAGTTTCCAGTTGTGCCATGTGTTAGTTACGGTTGGGCCGTGTGTTAGTTGCATTGGACAGTGCGTTAGTTCCGGATGGACGGTGCATTAGTTCCGATTGGACTGTGTATTAGCTCCGGTTGGACCTGTGATAATTCCGATTGGGCCGTGTATCAGCTCTGTTTGAACCGTGCGTTAGTTATGATCGGGCTGTGTGTTAGCTATGATCGGGCCGTGTGTTAGTTATGATCGGGCCGTGTGTTAGCTATGATCGAGCCGTGTGTTAGCTATGATCGAGCCGTGTGTTAGTTATGATCGGGCCGTGTGTTAGTTATGATCGGGCCGTGTGTTAGCTATGATCGGGCCGTGTGTTAGCTATGATCGGGCCGTGTGTTAGCTATGATCGAGCCGTGTGTTAGTTATGATCGGGCCGTGTGTTAGTTATGATCGGGCCGTGTGTTAACTATGATCGGGCCGTGTGTTAGCTATGATCGGGCCGTGTGTTAGTTCCGGTTGGGACATGTGTTTTGTTTTCCGTTGTTTGTACGCAGTGACGTGCTGACGATCGATGTGACAATTATACTGGCACTGCGGCCGCAGTATGCTGTTGTATGCCGCTGTAACTGGATATAACAATTATACTGACACAGCTGACACTGCGGCCTTGCTGCGGCCGCAGTATGCTGATTGCTGTTGTATGCCGCTGTAACTGCCAATCGACTAATAGTTGCGTGACACGGGCACCTGGCGAGCACAGTTCCGGGACACGGGCGGACATGTCTGTAGACCAATTATGTCGGACGCAATGCCGCACGACTGACCATTGCATGGAAACTCTGCACAAAGCCACAAACATGATAACGACTTCCGAAGGAAGGAGTGGTTATATGACCAAATGTACTGGATATAAACACGGTACGGGAGCTCGTCCTTCCGTGGTTTAAAGGACAACATCTGATTATGAGCGGCCCGACCCGGTCCGGCCCGTGGCGACGCTTTTGAGAAGCTCATATCTCTGCAACCACACGTCCGATTGACAAGCGGACTTATTTTCTGAGCAGCCCCATCCAACCTACCCTGTTTGAGACCGGTGCTGACGCATGTGGGTGACTACCACTGTGCGTGGCGCGTGCCGCGTGAGGGGTGGTGAAAAGTGTTTTCTCGCAAAAACTGCAACGGCTGAGCCGATTGTGTGCAAATTTGGTGTGTGGTTAGGGACCTCTCAGCCTCCACTTTCCCACAAGTCAGGGATCGGGTGACTCTGCACGTGCGCACGTGCACACCCCTATCCTATATCTTAGGAACGGCTGAGCCTATTGTGTTCAAATTTGGTGTGTGGTTAGGGACCTCTCATCCGCCAGTTTCCCACAAGTCAGGGGTGGGGTGCCTCTGCACGTGCGCACGTGCACACCCCTATCCTATATCTTAGGAACGACTGAGCCGATTGTGTTCAAATTTGGTGTGTGGTTAGGGACCTTTCGTCCGCCAGTTTCCCACACGTCATGTGTGGGGTGGCTCTGCATGTGCGCACGTGCGCACGTGCACACTCCTATTCTTTATCTCAGGAACGGCTGATCCGCTTGTGTTCAAATTCTGTATGTGGTTAGGGACCTCTCAGCCGCCTCCTTTCCACAAGTCAGGGATGGGGTGTCTTTGCACGTGCGGACAACCATTGCACACCCCTATTATTTATCTCAGGAACGGCTGAGCCGATTGTGTTCAAATTCGGTATGTGGTTAGGGACCTCTCAGCCCCCACTTTCCCACAAGGCAAGGGTGGGTGCCTCGGCACGTGCGCACGTGCGCACTTTTTTTTTGTATCTCAGTAAATACTTGCCCGATCGAGTTGAAATTCCCCATACATTTCCTTCGCGCTCGCTCGTTCATCGCCAACTACGGCGCCACTGGTATTACATTGTTCATGATTTCCTTTCTCGAATCCGCCAAAAGGGAGTACGTCCTGAGCGCTGCATGCTTCAGCGTATACATTAATGCTTAGATTAATAATGCCATTTTTGATCAAGAATGATTTGTGCAAGGCCATAGATAGGATTTGTGTTCATTTCGACGTTTGCTTGTGTCACGCGCTGTGGTACCACCCCTATCACTTATCAGAACGCACCATACCAAAATCAACATCGATTGGATGATCCTATCCAATGGTGAAAACACGATCTCAATCGGAGCGCAGTGGTTGCAAAGTTATTAGCTTCCGAAAAGCGTCTGTATGGCCGGTTCTGGCCGGTTCGAGCCGGGTCAAATGTAAATGTGTCTAGTAAGTTGACGAGAAACCAAACGGGCGCTTCGCGCCCGCTCGGTAATTACTCAGATACTTATCTAAAATAAATGCTTCTCTCTTTCAGATAAGACCATTAATCTCAATTATCAATCCTACAGCAGCTTTTCATTCATTCTCCGGGGTGATTATTGTTCAGATTGGTTTTACCATGCTCCGATATTCAACTACCGAATAAAATAAATAAGCGAAACAATAGTTAGTTGTCACTTCTCTGTTTCTCTGCGCCAGTTGATCTTCAACTGGCACACATTTTCAAGCAACAATTTTTGGTTTTGGACAGATGCTTACAAAATATTACCACTAAAACTTTAAAAAATGGTCAGCGAACTATCGATTTGCTAACTTGATTCGCCTCCTCTTTGCACGTGAACGTCATGTGTACGGAGTGTACCGTCTAGTCAATACGGTTTGCCACAAAGTTGAAACGGTGAATACAGAGCTTCGTGGGCTAAATCTTTCCGCATTGAAGTACTTCTATTGGCACTTCCAGCATCATATTTCGCGGGTTATGTTTTTCAGCTAAGAGTGTATTGAATCTTGGTTTGCGATGGTCGGAAGTTGTAAGCC
Source organism: Chirona hameri (assembly GCA_036785665.1). Taxonomy (NCBI): domain Eukaryota; kingdom Metazoa; phylum Arthropoda; class Thecostraca; order Balanomorpha; family Balanidae; genus Chirona; species Chirona hameri. Next base: position 3,568 of record JAXIVJ010015031.1, read on the forward strand.
AGTGATTCTCAAATAGGGCGTAATTACCCCACTTCGGGTATTGGAGCCTTCGGCCGGGATCCGGACAATGGTGATCGAGCTGTTAAGTGAGAAATTACAGCCGATTCGCATGATGCTGATGCACAATGCAGCAACATACGCCTATCCGTCTTATTTGTGTTCACTGTCACTACGGTCCACGTTATCGCCAAGAGCATCACAACCAAGTAATGCTAAACTATTGTCAGCTTTATATTGCGCGGTGTGTGTTATTATACGCAGGAAACTTGAACTACTGCCAGGCTGGTTACTGATTCGACTCTGATTGAATCGATTGGAATCGTTCAATCAAAATCCCTTGAATCAAAGAAGAATCGATTAACCACCAGATTTGTTTTATTCATGAATCATGATTGAATCAAAACCCGCATAGAAACAAGGCTGATTGAATAGAAAAGACTGTGCAATGCTATTTCAATGGTGAGTAAACGTGATTTTTTTTGTTTAATTGAATGGGAAAGAATCACTTCTCAAAATGGTTATCCATGAATCAAACGGTGACTGAATCATTCATATTCCAAAATGAATCGTGATTGAATCCTTCCAAAACAAGATTAATCAATAACCAGTCTCACTACTGCTTTAGACTAAGAACAAAAGCACACATGTCTACTTATATTTCTGTTCCTAGATAGCACCAGTAGTAAACGCCTGAAGTTATGCTGTAACGCATAGCTGGAAGCGAAGAACGGTCTGCGCAATGGGGAGGGGGTAACGAGTCATTCTTGTCATCAAAAGTGAGGCAACATAAAAAACATGGGAAGACCCCTTACACAGATGCAAAATACCTCATCCCATGGGCCCAGTCTTACCAAGTGCCGTGTTCGTATGTCTTATCTTACCAAGTGCTGTATGTTCAGAAATATGTGAGTTGTATTACGCAATACGCAGTTGGGTGAGTTCAGAGTTGTAGTGATAGCCGATAGCTCCTGTGAAGCGTGGGTTAAGGTTTTTGAGAGCGCACGCTTCCGACAGCTAATGTGATGATTAATGCGATGACTATTCCGCGTAGCTGTTTTTTTTTTATTGCTCTGCCTCTTAGTCTGTAGCTCAGTCCGGGGAACGATGGGCCTCACCAGTCTCCGCAATATGGCAGGCCGGCTTCGAGTCGCTTCACTACACACTTCTTGGCCCTGACTGGGGTAGCCTGCTGTCGATGGCAACTGGCAGCATGTCCGCTAAGTTAAAGGGAAATATTGACCTTCTGATTTATTTTTCTGCATCATCTTATGACACATGTATGGTATCAAATTGATCGCGTCTTAATTTCAAAGTGAAATAACAACTTTTTGTATTTCGATAATTAAAATTTGGGAAATGTAAATATATGTACTTATATATGGTGACGAACGGTATGATCCTTCTCTATATCTGGCGGGACATATCTGGCGCCTTTCTTTCCTTTGAAAGTACTGTGACAATGTCCCTGAAACAAATCGCCGACACTAAATAGCTCGCCGTTGGGTGCATAAATGAACCTCCGATTTCATTACCACTGTTTCGATTGTTTATTGATTGTTTTGGAAAAGTGGTTATTTTGATTGATAAGCATTGCATTATATACAGTCAGAGACAAAGCTATTCAAAATTCCTAATGTTGAAAATAAATGAACCATTATGACAATTGTTAAAAAAAAATTGAGGGTCGCAACCACTTACTAGCCCGTCATTGGGTGCATACGTTAACTGCTAATTTGGATACCCTTTTATTCAATGTTTGTTGATTGTGAAGGATAATAGGGCATATAATCATATTAGACAGAGTTCAAGGCATATTTTACATACCATTTTGCAAAAAAAATACCAGATTTAGGTGGGAACTGAAATTCGTTACCAAGTACTTGAGAGTACCGGTCGTGAAACGTGTGAAACGCTTATCAACTTTAACTTGAGATATCTTTCGGTAGGAATGTTTATATGCAAAATGTGATCAATTTACAATATAGATATTTTGGTCTCGTCTGTCGATTTCAAGTAATACCTAACTCCATTTTTGTGGGAAAATGTCCATATTTCCCTAGACGATATCTGTGGCATCTAATCTGCAACGACACCTATGACATGTCAATGACACCAACGACACCTATGACATGTCAATGAGGCATCGTCAAGTCGGAAATGTATAAGGTATTGGGCAGGCTACATTTTGACGGACGTGGTGGCACAGTGGCGAATCCAGGGGGGGGCCGTAGGGGCTGAAGCCCCCTGCCTTAGAAAACGGCGCCATTTTTGTATAGGATTTGCCGGCGCCGAAGGCGCCGTAGCGTTTTCGGGAGGCCGCCAAGGCGCCCTTGCGTCTACCAACAGCATCGTAGCACTCTTGGAAGGCACCCTGACACCCTCAGAAGACATCTTGCCGCCCTCACAACGCATTATGCCGCCCTCGGAAGGTACATCGCCGCCCTCGGAAGGCATTATGCCGCCCTCGGAAGGCACCATGCCGCCCCCGTCACCGAGGAAATATGCCGCCCTCAGGCCTGAAGCCCCCTGCCTTAGAAAATCCTGGATCCGCCCCTGTGGTGGCAGCGGTGGCATTCACTATCACTATCATATCAGTGGGCGAGGCGGACCATGTTTATTGTCCAAGTATAGTTATGTTTGTGCACGGTAAACCACCGCTGCTAAATTTTACCAGTAAGGCGCCGTAGTTGGCGATCAACGAGCGAGCGCGAAATAAATGTAAGGTGAATTTCAACCCGATCGGGAAAGTAGTTCCTGAGATACAAAAAGGTGCGCACGTGCGCACGTGCCGAGGCACCCCACACATGACTTGTGGGTAGGCGGCGGCGGAAGGGTCCCTAACCACACACCAAATTTGAACACAATCGGCTCAGCCGTTCCTGAGATGTAGAATAGGGGTGTGTACGTGCGCACGTGCAGAGGCACCCCATCCGACTTGTGGGAAACTGGCGGTTGAGAGGTCCCTAACCACACACCAAATTTGAACACAATCGGCTCAACCATTCCTGAGATATAGAATAGGAGTGAGCACGTGCGCACGTGCAGAGGCACTCCACCCCTGACTTGTGGAAAGGCAACGGCTGAGAGGTCCCTAACCACACACCAAATTAGAAAGCAATCGGTTCAGCCGTTCCTGAGATATAAAATAGGAGTGTGCACGTGCAGAGGCACCCCACCCCTGATTTGTGGAACATTGGCGGCTGAGGGGTCCCTAACCACACACCAAATTTGTACACAATTGGCTCAGCCGTTGCTGAGTTTTTGCGAGAAAACACTGTTCAACATCCCTCACGCGGCACGCGCCACACGCAGTGGTAGTCACCCACATGTGTCGGTACCGGTCTCATACAGGGTAGGTTAGATGGGGCTGCTCAGCAAAGAAGTCAGCTTGTCAATCGGACGTGTGGTTGCAGAGATATGAGCTTCTCAAAAGCGTCGCCACGGGTCGGGCCGGGCCGCTCATATTCAGATTTGTCCCATATACCACGGAAAGACGAGCGAGCGAAGCGCCCGCTCGTAATCAGTGACCAGGCGCTGTTCGATCGGATGGTGGAATCGCGGTCCGCGTATTCAATATTAAATAACCTATCGACTGATGGATTCGAACTGCATAACAGTTTACACATCGGTACAAACAACACAAAATCCCGTAGAAATGGTATGGAGGAATGCTATAATGGCCAGTCTCCTTACCTATCCATCTAGCGAACGAGTCAACTAGCATCACGCATAATTTACAATTGAGCAGCGAGGATGACGACGTCCAGGCACGTAGCCAGGATTTCGTCCAGGGAGGGGGAGGGGGCGCATCGAAAGGGCCCCTTCCAAAGAGTTGAAAGGGCCACCGTCCCAAGTGTTGAAAGAGCCAAACAAAACAGATGAAAAGGCACGTTACAAGGATGGAAAATGCAGTATGACAGGTTTGGCATGGGCCATACCAACTTTTATGAGCTGGAGTTAGCAAACTGCCATATCAACTTTGGAACCAGCGACACGAATTTGTAATCAGCTATACCAACTTGGAATATTTTTAAAGCTCAAGACCTGGAACTCTTAAAGGGAATGTTTCACTTTTCTGAAAGTTGTCAAATTGAAAAAGTTGAAAGTTGTAAAAAAAAAACTGGTTGTAGTCGAAAATATGAAGTAAGTGCTGCTGAAAACGATGGTGATATTTTTCTCTCGAAAAGTCACTTAACTTTATACAAATTAAGTTTTTAAATTTGGGATGATGACGTCATTATTGAGCTATAGACCGCCGCTGATTGGCTGACAAAGTGGGATTGGTTGAAAATGTGGCTGTCAGCCAATCATCGGCAGCACTAGCCTAGACCCCATTTTGCAAACTATAAATTAAGTTGCTTAAAAATGGCTAAGTTTTGAGGAAAATGACCTTAGTATTTTCGACATTTCAATAACGGCCAAAGAAGGCTTTCTCAGTTCAAAACCAATACAAAGGCGAAACATTCCCTTTAAACAAATTGCGCCGCGGAGCAACGCGAAAATTTTGAGTCTTATGCCCTGGATATGTATGCTTTCTCATCAATGCGTCGCATTGCGTATGGTGCAGACCTCTAAAAATGCTATATCGTGCGTTTAAAAGTGCAGTAAAAAAGTGTTAAAGTGAACTATTATGTCCAATTATATAGGAAAGTAGCAACATAACACATAAATGCGCCGAGAAACAGGCCCATTTCTTTCCTAACCCGCACATAATTGAATTCGTAGTTAAATTGCGCCGCGGAGCGGCGCGAACATTTTGAGTTTTATTCCCTGGACAACTGCATTCCTACTGTTGAAAGGCCCAGGATCCCTTCGGATCGTCTAGGAGCCCCTCCGACCTTTTCAACGCCCTTCCGACCTGTTCAGGGACTCATCTGGGATCCGCCAAGCGAAAAGACATGATGTGGAGTGGGTGATATATTTAAAATACAAAGCGGGCTTACTCTACAGGAAAAATTAAAATCGGAGCTTTCAGGTATATTATAACACACTGACGAAGGGTGTTACAATAAACCCGAAAGCTCCGATTTGAAAAAAATTATTGTGGAGCAAGTCCTCCTTATATTTAATCTTTATCTGGGATCTCAACGTGCTTTTGACCTTTCCGGTCTGACCAAGGACTCCTCTGACCTTCCAAGAAGCTCCTCTTGTGTGTCAAGGGGCCCATTCGGCCTGTTCAGATTCCCTTCCGACCTGGCCAGGGACTGCACTGGCTGCTTTGTCGCCCTGCCGACATGCTCAGGGGCCCTTCCGACCTGCTCGGGGGGCCCCTCCAGTCTGGCTAGGAACTCATCCGGCATGTTCAAGGGCCTTCAAGGGTTTCCTACCGGTCCAGGGAACCTTTCGGTCTAGCCAGGGGCACCTCTGACTTTCCCAGGAGTCCCTCCGATCTGCCCAGCGACTCTTCTGGTCGGACTACGCTGACTGCTTTGCCGCCCTGCCGACATGCTCAAGGGGCCCTCCGTGTTCGCTAGGGGCCAATTCGGCATGTTCAGGGGCCCTGCTTACCCGCCCAGGGGTCCTTTCGGTCTGGTCAGGGGCCCCTCCGATCTGCACAGGGGCCCTTTTAACTTTCCAGGAGCTCTCTGGTCTCTCCAGGGGCCCTCCAGTCTTCTAAGCGGCCCTTCCGAACTGACAAGGGACTGTGCTGGCTGCTTTGTCGCCTTGCGACATGCTCCGAGGGCCCTCCGACCTGCCCTGGGCCCTCCGTGCTGACTAGGGGCCTATTCGGCATGTTCTGGGGCCCTTATGACCCACCTAGAGGCCCTTTCGGTCTGGTCAGGGGCCCCTCTGACCTGCACAGGGACCCTTTTAACTTCCCAAGGGCCCTCTGGTCTGTCCAGGGGCCTTCCAACCTGCTCACGGACCCTTATGACCTGGCAAGGGACTGCGCTGGCCGCTTTGTCGCCCTGCCGACATGATCAGGGGCCTCTCGACCTGCCCAGGGGCCCTCTGTGCTGGCTAGGGGCCCATTCGACGTGTTCTGGGGCCCTCACCCGCTCAGGGACCCTTTCGCTCTGGCCAGGGACCCCTCTGACATACACAGGGCTCTTTGAACGTCCAAGGGACCCTCTGGTCTTTCTTCAGAGAGGGCCCTGGTGGCCCTAAAGGGCCTCTGAAGTGCTCTAAACTCTCTAAAAACCACGCTTCGCGTGGCAAAGAGCTCATGATATCGCGCTTCGCACGGTCACGCGGCTTTTCGGCGCGCGCAGCGCGCCGAAAAAGGCCCTCCTGGCCTCCAGGGGGGGGGGGGGGGGGCGCTCCCGCCCCCCCTTGTCTACGTGCCTGACGACGTCTCTCGTCAAACACTGCTCACACTGGAACCATTGGCAATATATCCTTTGCAATTTGCAAACTTGGACGTGTAACGAGTCTTTGCTCAGCAAATTTGATGAATAATTCAAATATTCGCCTGCCAGTTCTAAAGTGGATTACATCGGCGCTCCGGAGATATTTCCCTCAACAGATGTGTTAATCAATATCGCCAGGCACGTAGCCATAATTTTTATCAGGGGGGGGGGGGGGGGGGGGGGAGGACGTCAGTGGCGGATCAAATTTTGTTCCGTTTCGTTAGCGAAAAGTTGTTGACGGGGGGGGGGGGATGGTGTCGGGTCGTCGCATAATCGCATTTTATCTAGTGTAAACTGGTTTGCGAAAAATCTCATTTAATCTAATGTAAACTGGTTTGCTCGGGGGGGGGGGGGCATGGCCCCGTACCCCTCCCCCTTGACTACGTCCCAGAATATCGCCCAGGTCTTCGGTATGCGTGATGTATCATAGTGGAGTGAGCATGACACCGTGCCGGTGGGTTATTCATCTCACCATTCACCAGGCGTCGGCCGCAGGCTGCCTGCTGCTCTGCATTGATCGTGGGACCCACATCACCGCGGACAGACCCCACCGTCCCACCCACCGTCCCCACCGTCCCCACCGCCTCCACTCCGCCTCCACTCCGCCTCCACTCCGCCTCCACTCCGCCCACCGCCTCCAGACCGCCTCCACACCGCCTCCAGACCTCACCGTCCCACCCACCGTCCCCACCGTCCCCACCGCCTCCACTCCGCCTCCACTCCGCCTCCACTCCGCCCACCGTCCACTCCGCCTCCATTCCACATCCACTCCGCCCACCGTCTCCACTCCGCCTCCACTCCGCCTCCACTCCGCCTCCACTCCGCCTCCACTCCGCCTCCACTCCGCCCACCGCCTCCACTCCGCCCACCGTCCACACCGCCTCCACACCGCCCACCGCCTCCACACCGCCTCCACTCCGCCTCCACTCCGCCTCCACTCCGCCTCCACTCCGCCTCCACTCCGCCTCCACTCCGCCTCCACTCTGCCTCCACTCCGCCTCCACTCCGCCTCCACTCCGCCCACCGTCTCCACTCCGCCTCCACACCGCCTCCAATCCGCCCACCGCCTCCACACCGCCTCCACTCCGCCTCCACTCCGCCTCCACTCCGCCTCCACTCCGCCTCCACTCCGCCTCCACTCCGCCTCTACTCCGCCTCCACTCTGCCTCCACTCCGCCTCCACACCGCATCCACTCCGCCCACCGCCTCCACACCGCCTCCACTCCACCCACCGTCCAGACGATCGGCGTCACACCGTCACCGCAGTATTTTCCAGAACCGATGACGTAGTTGGCGCAGGGATCAGCAGCGTCATTTGACGTGTGGTCCTCCCGGCCCCCGGGCCCACCGGATCCGATGGCGCCACGCCACATGATTATTTCCGACCGATAATTCCCTCAGGGACTCTCTTTGGGCCGGTGGTCACCAGCAAAGGAAACGTAACAAGGTGGCGCACACACATACCTGGCAGAATGCGCAGCCAGCAGAGGAAACGTAACAAGGTGGCGCACACACATACCTGGCAGAGTGCGCAGCCAGCAGAGGAAACGTAACAAGGTGGCGCACACACATACCTGGCAGAGTGCGCAACTGTTGACGGAAGCGGTGTTGATACTGTTGTTTCTGTTCACTGATTGCTGACTTGTAAGTTGTGAGGTTTGCCTGGTCATGGGGGGATCCAGATGGGGGCCATGGGGCCATGCCCCCCCCCCCCCAACCACCTGAAATCGGTGCAAATTTGACACATTTCCTGAGATAATAGAAAATCTAAGCAACTTTTACTAAGGAAAGTTTGTTTAAATCAGTTACCAATGCATAAGCAAGCGAAATCCGACGAGTTTTCATAATTCTGTGGCACTTTTGGGGATTTGCCCCCCCCCCCCAAACTGACCCAAACCACCCGTTCTGGACCCGCACATGTGCCTGGTGTACTGCCAGTGGCAGGGGCCCCCTGGTCAATTTGGAATTGTGTGACGTCCGTGAAGTTAGCGACTTATTCAGCGACGGATTCATAATTGGCCCACCCAAGGTCAATACTGGCACGCTGATCACGAATATGACATTCATTTTGCTGTTCAAGGTCATCTTTAAGGTCAAATTCAAGGTCAAAGGACGGGGTACCGCATAACGTCCTGAATTTATTCCCGGATCCTTTCCAAATTTGGTCTCAGATGATAAACACGGTTCATATCTAACGTCCGTAACCGTGACCTGAACCATGACCTTTGACCTTGGAGGTTAAATTTGAGGTCAAGGACGGGGTGCCGCGAACGACGGGGTACCGTCACGGGTCAGGTCACGGTGACGGACGTTAGCTATGGACCCTTTCTATCATATGATACCTTTTGGAAAGGATACCGCCATAAATTCGAGACGTTATGTGGTACCCCGTCCTTTGAACTCGAGTTTGACCTCCAAGGTCAAAGGTCACGGGTCAGCTCACGGTAACGGACGTTATATATGGATCCTGTCTATCATATGGGACCACTTTTGGAAGGATCCAGCAATAAATTCGGGACGTTATGCGGTACCCCGTCGTTTGACTTCGAATTTGACTTCCAAGGTCAAAGGCCACGGTTCAGGTCACGATCACGAACGTTAGATATGGACCCTGTCTATTATCTGAGACCACTTGAGAAAGTATCCGGCAATACATTCGGGACGTTATGAGGTACCCCGTCGTTTGACCTCGAATTTGACCTTGACGATTACCTTGAACAGCAAAATGAAGGTCATATTCGTGATCAGCGTGCTAGAATTGACCTTCGGCTGCGGTTTGGGCCAATTCTGAATCCGTCGCTGAATAAGTCGCTGAATAAGGCGCTAACCTCACTGACGTAATTTTGTGCCGATAAATTTGTACTGCTGTTGCATTGTTGCGTGTTCGCTGGTGGTGGTAAATTGGTACCGCTGCTGACAGTGTTGTGTCAGCTATACATGACGGTAAATGTATACCGCTGCCAGCCAGTCAGTGTTGTTTGTCAGAGCTGCTGCTGGTAAATTTGCACCGCTGCTCAGTGTTATGTCTCAGCTGTTGGTGGTAAATTTGTACCACTGTTGCAGTGTTGTGTCAGCTGGTGGTGGTAAATTTATACCACTGTTGCAGTGTTGTGTCAGCTGTTGGTGGTAAATTTGTACCACTGTTGCAGTGTTGTGTCAGCTGGTGGTGGTAAATTTATACCGCTGCTACAGTCAGTGTTGTATGCCAGCGTGTGTTGGTACATTTGTACGCCGGCCGCGGCTGTAAGTCAGCGGTGGCCATATTACCCACGGTGGTTAATCCGGCGGCTGTAGACGGACTTACCGTGATGGGCGGGCGGCGCTCAACATTGTATGGCGACGTCAGGCGGCGGCTGTACCGAGCTGTAAACAACTTACTGAAACGGCTCACACTGCGGGACGGCGAAGAAGGAACCAGGCTCACACTGCGAGACGGGGAAGATGGAACCAGGCTCACACTGCGGGACGGGGAAGATGGAACCAGGCTCACACTGCGGGACGGGGAAGAAGGAGCCAGGCTCACACTGCGGGACGGGGAAGAAGGAACCAGGCTCACACTGCGGGACGGGGAAGAAGGAACCAGGCTCACACTGCGGGACGGCGAAGAAGGAACCAGGCTCACACTGCGGGACGGGGAGGAAGGAACCAGGCTCACACTGCGGGACGGGGAAGAAGGAACCAGGCTCACACTGCGGGGCGGGGAAGATGGAACCAGGCTCACACTGCGGGACGGGGAAGAAGGAACCAGGCCCACACTGCGGGACGGGGAAGAAGTAACCAGGCTCACACTGCGGGGCGGGGAAGATGGAACCAGGCTCACACTGCGGGACGGGGAAGAAGGAACCAGGCCCACACTGCGGGACGGGGAAGAAGGAATCACACTGCGGGACGGGGAAGAAGGAACCAGGCTCACACTGCGGGACGGGGAAGAAGTAACCAGGCTCACACTGCGGGGCGGGGAAGATGGAACCAGGCTCACACTGCGGGACGGGGAAGAAGGAACCAGGCCCACACTGCGGGACGGGGAAGAAGGAATCACACTGCGGGACGGGGAGGAAGGAACCAGGCTCACACTGCGGGACGGGGAAGAAGGAACCAGGCTCACACTGCGGGACGGGGAAGAAGGAATCACACTGCGGGACGGGGAAGAAGGAACCAGGCTCACACTGCGGGACGGGGAAGAAGGAACCAGGCTCACACTGTGGGACGGGAAGAAGGAACCAGGCTCACACTGCGGGACGGGGAAGAAGGAACCAGGCTCACACTGCGGGACGGCGAAGAAGGAACCAGGCTCACACTGCGGGACGGGGAAGAAGGAACCAGGCTCACACTGCGGGACGACGAAGGAAAGCTGATGCCTCAAAATGCCAAAGAGATGAGTTGCTCGAGATGTGCAAACGAACCATGCAAAGTATGTGAGCGTGCGCGGGTGTGTTCGAACATATTCATAGCTCAAAAGTGTGTGGGTATATCTGCGTTCGTGTGAGGAAGTGAGCGTGATGGGGATGCCCGTGAAGTTAGACACAGCCACAGAAACGTTTTCAGCGTCGATACGCACTCGATCACCGATTTTTACGACACTGTTCCAAGGTCAAATCGAACCTCCTGTTTTAACCAAATCAGGTCAATGTTGACCTTACAGGTCACCTTCAAGGTTAAATTTAAGGTCAGAGGACGGGGAACGCTCAAGTGCCCAAGGTTACCGTCCAATTGCGAAAAATTTGTTCTGAAACGATTCTCTGTGCTCAGTTCCAGGATGGCAATAATTTTTAGAGTTGTGCACCGTGACCTTCAAGGTCAAATTCAAGGTCAAACGACGGGGAACGCTGGAGCGCCTAAAGTTACCATCCGATCGCGACAAAAGTGGTCTCACCCGTACCCAGTTCCAGGATGACAATAGTTTTTTTTTTAGAGTTGTGCACCGTAACCTTCAAGGCCAAATTCAATGTTAGACGATGGGGAACGCTGTAGCACGTTTCTGTGAAAACGCTTCTGTGGCTGTGGCTAACTTCAGGAACATTTTAGGAGTCAATATTACGTTTTGAATTAACCAGTTGAGTCACAAAATGTTCATAATATATGAACACATTAAGAATATGTGTTGAGGCCTGAGACGAAACAACGTCATTTGATTTTTGGTGACTGGAACGCTAGTCGCATAGAACAGGCACGAGTCGGAGTTAATAATTTGGAACTTGATTATGAGTCGGAGTTGATTCGGAATGAATCGAGTTTGAGCTGAAGATGAGTCAACTAAGAACACTGCTCTTCTTTGAGTCGGGGTTAAGTCGGAGTCAAGTTGTTCAGTCAGAGTTGAGTGGACCACAAGAAACTGAGTCGGGCGCAACCCTACTGATTTCCACCGTTAGTTCTCGCTTCAGAGAGCCTGCCATATGGCAGCCTCAAGCTTTCCGTGTTTGATACATACGTTTACTGGCGAACTCAATATGCCTAAGCAGTTTTTACGCTCACGCATGCATTAGCGGTTGCCAACATCGACATCCGGTGCCAATTCACCATTACGTTTTATCGGTTGGGAATATTGCGGCTGCATTCGAGACCAGTCGGTGCGATAGATGGTGGGGTTTAATCCGCACCTCCGCACCTCCCACGCGCACGCCCACACTCCGCTGGTGACTTGGTGGGTGTCGGGGCGAACGGCGCCAGTCGCTCGCCACATCTCACCGGCCGCTGAGCTCCTCACGCTGCTGCCCCTGCACACCCCCAGAGGTACAGGTGAGTCCCACCTGCTGGAACATTACAGAGTCTGTTAGACTGGTGAGATAGTGTCGTACTCGTGTCAGTCATGTTGTTCATGTTGTTGTTGTTTGTTGTATCATGTATCATGTTGTTGGCTATCTTACCACTCAACCGTAGCTTGGTCTGTACCACGTTCACTGAACTGCCGATCTGAACGCTCCTACAGAATAATATTGCATGCAAATTACAATACTATTTTGACCCTAAACCATAGACGAATTTACGAGACGAATTTACGAGACGAATTTACGAGACGAATTTACGAGACGAATTTCCGAGAATGCATTTAACGTGTGTCACCAGACGCCCTTTGTCAAAAAGTTTGGAAATATGGAACTATGATTCATTTCAGGCTAACTATTTGATCACATGGCTCTTTTGGGAATCATTTCTTCGACCTATGAGCTCCCAGGGAATAACTAACGCTATAGTGTAAACAAAGGAATAGAAGTCGACGTCGATCTTTTTGTCTATGACATTGCTGGAGCCAAGGGCGTCGCCACAAAATTTTGAATGGGGGGCCAGCTAGGTGTTTGGCCCCCACTCCCATGGGGTTAATGTTAAAAGTTAAAATCCTGCTAATCTGGTGTGTGTGTGTGGGGGGGGGGGGAGACAGAGCGATTCTGGGGTCCGGCTCCCAGCCCCCCCCCCCCCCCCCCCCCCCGGTGGCGACGACTCTGGCTGGAGCCGATTATCCGAAACAATTAGCATGCATTGCCGAATGGCTATTACTTCGTCAATGGTTGCAACATCGAACACATAATTGACAATAACACATGACGGTGTTTCAGGTTGTATCGTTCATAAAGCTGTATAAAGACGTTGTTATACATCGAAGTCGGATCATCGTCAATTGGGCCGCTGCAACTACCACGCATGCAACTAAATAATCCAAATTGCAAAACGATTTGTCAAGGACCGTGGCATTTATCAATGAACCTTGGCTAAAGCGGGTGCTAAATGAGTCAGTGTAACATAGTAATATCAAATACCTAGTGCGGGGCTGGGCTCAGGGAAAAAAATCGTCACGCGAAATGAAAGTCCTTGGTTTTCGAAGTCAATGTTAAACAAAATAATGTGTGTACATTACACAATACATCATGCAACTCAACCATATTAGGTGATTTTTTCCAAATGAACAACCGTTTTATTTAAGTCAGAAGTTGAATTTTAATTAATAAATAGCATATAAGCTGATGCTCATTGATAATGCACAAAAATATAAAATAAAGTGTGGATTAAATAATATTTCGTGCACGGCACTTCATCAGATAACAGTTAGTAACAAACTGAACATCACAAAAACAGCCAAGACAGAAGAAGTAGGTCGGGCGAAAATGACATTGGAACGTGACAAATATTCTAAAGGAACCTACAATTTAACGAACATACAGCAGCCAAACATCTGCGGGCTATAACGGCATTATACACATACATATGCACATGCACACTCATACATGTATCTGTCTAATGGATCCTTTTTCTTAAACAATAGTATATAAGCTCGTGCCATGCGCTGTTGCCACTGCCGAAGACGTACTCGGTACTGCGGAGGGGGCTGTTGAACGTTCCCCACCCACCTCAGAAACGGGTTGTCCCAGGCTGGAGATGGTTAACTAAACACTATTAACAAGCTTCCGATATCTTTGGTATACTATTTATATTTGTCTTTTAAAGCAGCGTGTTTATTTAAGCCATAAGATGAGGGGCATCACCACAAACTTTTAAGTGTGGGTGGGGGGGGGGGGGGGGGGCAGCCGGATGTTTGGGGCCAGGCCAGGTGTTTACCCCCCTCACATATGGGCTAATGTTAAAATCCAACCAATTGGGGTGGGGGGGGGGGGGGGGTGTGGGGGGGAGGGGCGGAGCGAGGCCGGAGCGATCCTGGGGGCCCGTCCCTGCTGATACGATCCAGACAGACCGGCTATTCTCTGAATGGCTCGACTGCAGTTGTCAGCCGTTTACAGGACGCTGCATTATTGTATTGTGGGCTGCGGCACTCAGCTGAGACTCCCCAAAGTGCTCTTATGCTCCCGCGTCAATGTACATACAAGCAAGCGGGTTATGACAATCAAAACCCATCACAGTGAGCCCATCACCCATCACCCTTCACCCACCCCATCACCCTATCAGGTCACCTCCTGCTATTTTGCTACAGCGGACAGGATCACTTTTGTCTCTCGCCTGGACACGGCCTTACTACTCCTCCTAACTTCAGACGGCAAGCGGTTCCAAGTTGCGACAATGCGGTGTGGGAACGACATCTTAGTGGCCTGTAGGCGACATTTTGACGCGTGCAGCACGGACTCGTCAGCTGTCGCACGAGTCTGTCGTCGCGATACCTGGGCGCGCGTCTCGATCAGCGACCGCAGCCGCTGGGACCCACCTCTGTCCCACAGCATGTGGTGACCCGCTGAACATCCCGCATGTCGATCATGCTGTCGAACGACATCCAGCCAAGATCCTCCCGTGCCTGCAGGATGTGGTCGTACTTTCTGAGCCCAATGATTGTGCGGATCGCGAAATTGAGTGCCTTGTCGATTCTCTTCCTCTGAGCTTGTGTCCTGGGCGCCCAGACAGGCAGACAGTTCCGGATGACCGGAAACATCAGAGTTTCGATGACCAGCTTCGTTGTGTCTCGCGGGAAATTTAGTTTGCGAATGGTAGCCACCATCCCGTTGCATTTATTTGCCACGAAGCTTACTTGTTTGTCCCAGTTTAGATGCGGGTTGAGGTAAACTCCAAGAATGTTGACGCTTTCCGAGTGATTCAGGCTTACTCCGTCAAATTGCACTGTCAGGGAGGCTGACTGGGCCGTGTTTGTAGGGGTACCGGCTATAAGAAAGTCCATCTTTGCAGCGTTTACTTTAAGTCCGCTGCTGAAGAACCAAG
Source organism: Chirona hameri (assembly GCA_036785665.1). Classification (NCBI taxonomy): domain Eukaryota; kingdom Metazoa; phylum Arthropoda; class Thecostraca; order Balanomorpha; family Balanidae; genus Chirona; species Chirona hameri. Next base: position 18,570 of record JAXIVJ010015031.1, read on the forward strand.
CCGAGAGGTGGGTCAGGTCTGTCTCTATGTGTAGCTTTAGCTCGGCCACACAGTCCGGTTTCGTGCTGTGGAGATTTTGGCTGTCATCCACGTAGCTGATGAGCTCGCCGGTTGAGATGTGAGATGCCAGATCGTTAGTAAAGAGGTTGAACAGTATTGGACCCAGCGTACCGCCCTGCACCACGTCGAACGGTACCGGTTCAGTGGTCGTACCGCCTTTTACTGTCTGAGTCCGCTCTGTGAAGTACCCCTCGAGCAAGTGGGATGAGATGCCATACCACCCTAACTTCGGCAGTAGGGCTCTTCGATCGACGCAGTCGAACGCCTTAGATAAATATAATGACGTCAGTGACGTCACCAGGCCCTTGTCGGTGTTGTCGGTATTCGCAACAGAAATGGTCGCACGTGGTTGCTATGCTTCTATTTAGGCATACTCTATTATTTTACCGACTACTTGGACAAAAACAAAAGCAGGCAAATGGGCAAATTACAAACACAAAATACGGGCCTAAGAATGAAGGACTCAAATCCCCCTCCCCCTCCCCCCCCCCCCAAAAAAAAAAGAAGTCCAACAGGAAATTTGTACATGTTTCTATTGAAAATGTGTATGTTTGGACAGGCTGTTCAACATGTGAGGATTTAACTCTATGATACAAAGGAGTTTAATTTTCCCCCAAACATTGGTGCACGACTTGAACTTGGATGATGAATTTGGATTTTAATCGTTTTTGTGGGAACACGCAAAAGAAGATCCAGACACGGGTGCCGAGCCGGTAGCAAGTGGCTCCCACTAGAGTTGTTAGCGGACATGTCCAACCTAATGCAACATTGGACTGTCATTGCAATCTTAAGAATGCCGTATATCATCGCATACTAACAGTGACACAATGTTTTGTCCCTTGATAATTAATAATTAACGAAACTGCTCCCTAGCATGACGGACACGTTGCAGGATTTTTGCAGCCCTGAACGAGTTCAGAGTGATAAGCGAGAAGAATGAAATGTTGATGAGCGACAAACTCATTTTGACGGAGGAGTCGAAAGATCGAATCAATAAACATCAGAGTGAATCAAGTCATGATGAATCATGGTTCATTTTCACGTGTATGTAAAGCAAACAAATATTATAATTCGCCTGTTGAACGTTTGATTGCTGGTTGGTGTTCGGCTTTTAATTGGTACAAATGGTATGACGTTTAATTCGCACTATTCGATAATTTTGCGGACGGCAATATGCAGCTGCCTCCATCACTCAGAAATAGATGTAACGATAACGAACTCCGGTATTAGTGGAGCTCGGTTACGAGGTTCTTGACATACCACAAACATCACAACACATTGTAATATGAGTGGCCCAGCATTTCATGTACCACTGAATGTTCACCGATACGATGTGAATTGACATACCAAACCCGGGTACATCGAACCTCGCAATTAGCCAATGCCACGATCGTGCCAAATTAGCATCGCATATAACACACCGAAGTTCGATATAGCAGGGCTCTTCCGAATACCGTGATCCTGCCGGACAATCATAGGACAGACTGGACCAAGGGTCGGTACAGCCGCTGTACCGAGGGCCCATGAATACACTTGTTTGCCACCCTCCCTTTGTCTTTACATCGGCCGCAAAAACACCACATAGTCTGTAATAGGTCCACCGAACGTAGTAATGTCAAAGGTTTGTAATAGGGCCGCACAACCAAGGCCACCCGGTTAAACCGAACGAAGTTTATTATAGGCTAGTATAGGCCACGGACGTGCCGACAATTAAATGAACCGAACGTTGAGGTATAACCTTATACCCTTCCCTGCATATCATTCGCTATAAGAGGGCTTACTATACTCTTCTGTTTCTGGCTGCCTTAAAGGGAAATAATGACCTTTTCCCACACAAATGGAGTTATTACTTGAAATCGACAGACGAGACCAAAATATATTGCAAATTCATCACATTTTGCATACAAACTTTCCTACCGTAAGATGTTTCAAGTTAAACTTGATAAGCGTTCCCACTTCTAACGGCCGGTACTTGCAAGTACTTTTGGTCCTCATCAAACTGCGGGCTTTTCCCGTATTGCTTTTTTACGCAATGGAGTGAAAAATATATTGTGCGTTCTGCTTGTTGTGATTACGAGCGAGCGTGAAGCGCTCGCTCCTCCTTCCGTGGTATAGGGGAAAAATCTGAATATGAGCGGCCCGACCCGGCCCGGCCCGGCCCGACCCGTGGCGACGCTTTTGAGAAGTTCATATCGCTGCAACCACATGTCCGATTAACAAGCGGACTGCTTTGCTTAGCAGCCCCATCCAACCTACCCTGTCTGAGACCAGTTCCGACTCATGTGGGTGACTACCAATGCGCGTGGCACGTGCCGCGTGAGGGGTGTTGAAAAGTGTTTTCTCGCAAAAACTCTGCACCGGCTGAGCCGATTGCGTTCAAATTTGGTGTGTGGTTAGGGCCCTCTCAGCCGCCACTTTCCCACAAGTCAGAGGTGGGGTGCCTCTGCACGTGCGCACGTGCACACCCCTATTCTATATCTCAGGAACGGCTCAGCCGATTGTGTTCGGATTTTGTGTGTGGTTAGGAACCTCTCAGCCGCCTCTTTCCCACAAGTCAGGGGTGGGGTGGCTCTGCATGTGCGCACGTGCGCACCTTTTTTGTATCTCAGAAACTACTTGCCCGATCGAGTTGAAATTCACCATATATTTCCTTCGCGCTCGCTCGTTCATCGCCGACTACGGCGCCTTACTGGTATGATATTTCAATAGCATCAACTAATTTGCACTTGTTATATGCCCGACGATCCTCTACAATTAACAGCCATTGAATACAAAGGGAACCAAATTAGCAGTTAACTGACGCATATAACGGCGGCCTAGTTAGTGGTTGCGACTCTCAATTTGTGAGAATTGTTTCATTTATTTTAACATTAGGAGTTTTGTATAGTTTTGTCTCTGGCTGTATATAACACTTTGCCTTATATTATCATGACAAATAATATTTTTTCCCCCAAAAAATAACAAACAATACAAAAACTGGCAATTCAATCGGAAGCTCAACGATGCACATCGACGGCGACCTATTTAGTGTCGGCGATTTGTTTAGAAGTGCTATTCAACAACGTTGAACAGATTGATGCAAAAGCGCCAGATGTATCGCTTTCCAATAGTGGAGGGAAAATACCGATCATGAACTCCTTAAAGGAAGAAAATCACCTTTTTATTTTATTAGCAACAATTTATTTGGCTACCGTTATGGTATTAAAATGATGTGATCTAAATTTAAAAATAAAATAAAATAATTCCCTCATTCGAAGTTGGAAGTTTGGGAAAATTAATGATCGGCATTTTTCCTCCACTATTGGAAAGCGCAGCATCAATCACTGGGGCTTTTGAATCAATCTGTTCAAGGTTGTTGAATGGGCACTTATAAACAAATCGCCGACACTAAATAAGTAAGGTAATAGGCCACTGTTAATCTGACGATTTCAATGCACTTTTTCAAATGATTGTTGACTGTTCTTAAAAGTTTGGCACATATTCCCAAAAGATAGAGGGCAGGAAACATATTGCATACCTTCAAGATACATAGCAATGCGTAGGGAGGCTAATTTACTGAATTCGTTACCGAGTACTTGCTGATTATAAGCGTGGAACGCTTATCAACTATGACCGGGTTTTGGCACACCTGTTAAGAAATCAATTGCGCACACTTTGAATAAGAAAAAATAACCTCGGGTCATCTCAGGTCAGGTCACCAGATCAGGTCAAGTGACCCCACCTCCAAAAATGTTTGCAGTTGTGCCAAAGCCAGAGTTTTTCACCGATCAGTTTGAAACTTACAGGATGTCATGAGAGCATAAGTACTTACAATTCTTATATCTCGGAATTTGTATATTGGTGACCTAAGGTCAGGTCAATGTCGTAACCTCCCATAATAAGTCAATGGGGAAATATACAAATGCTTGCTATTTCAAGGATATGCATGATATTAGTCCAATTACTTCTGGATCTTGTTATGATAGGATATTATTGATGATCCAAGTGTAATATTTGTTCAGTGACTCCTATTGGATCATTTGAGGTCATGCGAGGTCACCATCACTTTTTTTTTGTCAATAACTCCCGACATAATGAAGATAGAGAAGTAAAACAGACATCAATGTGTTTGTCTAGTTGAGACACGTCTTCCCATATGCAACATGTCCTACTTGGGTCACCACTTGACCTTGACCTGAGGCCAATTTTTTTAGTTAACTTAACAAGGTCATCATGTATATAATTCAAAGCGCCTTGACATGATAAACACCATGGCGTAAACGGTTTTCCGTTATCTTTATTAAGTAAAAAGTTAATCGCGAAAAACTATTTAGGAAAAAAACGGCATTGTTTTCTTTTTTGACCTCTGGAGCCTCAAATGTTGGCCTAAGATCAAATTTGAGGACATTACCGATTGGAAATTTCACTGGCTGGCGTTTGATTTTTTCGGTTTGTTTCTAACTAGCATAGTTTCTGAGATACATGGGCATTTCTGGAGCGATGTCCTAAAACAGGAAAACTGGAAAATTTGACCTTTGATGATCTCTGGTGACCTCAATTTTGACCTGACCTAAAACAATACTGAATACTTTCGATAGAACATGTATCAAGCTAACAAATGCCGTTTTTCGCTTCTCGCTACGTAGCGTAGTTTTCGAGATCTCAGGGGGGGGGGGGGGGGGGGGGGAATCAACCCCCCTGCAGTTCGTGTTCGGCGCAAAGCCTTTGAATTAGGGAATAACTTTATTTAATTCTTAAATTTAGATCACATAATTTTAATACCATAACGGTAGCCAAATAAATTGTTGCTAACAAAATCAAAAGGACATTATTTCCCTTTAAAGGCAATAGGTCACCTTGCAAGTTGTCTTGAACTTTGGCTATTAGGGGTATTTCGATCTGAAAAAAACTAATATGGCATTTGTTTGGCCGATAGATGGATATCTGTCGAAAAATGAGCATGTTTCTCTTTTCTCCTGCATGGCCATACAAAACTTCATGACAATTATGACGTCATGCATATGGTAGCTTGGATATGGAAACTATTCCACACAATCACGACGGACTTTAGGAATATATATACGCAGGCTGCTTGTAACGTAAACAGCCGTTGTAAGGACCAGAAGCAAGTTTCTGGGAAATTAAACTTCTTCTAAAAGGGGCCCACTACATAGTCCTGTGTCGAAATTACTTAAAGGGAAATAATGACCTTTTGATTTTGTTAACAACAATTTCTTAGGCTACCGTTATGTTTTTAAAATTATTTTATTTAAATTTAAGAATTAAATAAAATTATTCCCAAATTCAAAGTTGTAAGTTTGGAAAAAATACAAAACAAGTACCTTGTGTACTTCATGAAGGGCATTGACAAATTCGTGCTTCCCTACCATTGTCAACATCGAGTGCGGCATTTGTGGAGACTGTGACATTTCCGATCAAACTGAGCGCTGCTCGGACACCCGCTAGTAGCGCTTTCGCTCTCCATGGCAACCAGGCGTCAGCCAATCAAAAGCCAGAAAGGGAATACGTTCTGGCTTTTCATTGGCTCACGCCTGGTTGCCATGGAGAACGAAAGCGCTACTAGTGTGCGTTCGAGCAGCGCTCTGATCCGTGAAGCAATCCGTGAAGCATCCGTGATGCATGACTGACTATCAGTATAAGTCATGAATAACAACAACATGCAAACAATACCAACTCGAATAAAATAAGAGCGGAATGAATTGAACCCCAGGCAAGCTAGTATTCGCAAAGCACTCGGCACTGCGCCACAATAGCAAAAGGTGAGGGAAATGCATATTGGATACAATATTATTACGTCACAAGTTTCTGAAGTGTCAACTACTATGAAATACAGTGATAAAATACCTTTAATAATGATTAACAAGAAAATGCAAACTTAAAAACAATAATTTGAATAAGTCTTTAATTAGCTTTCAACTCGAAATCAGATATATTTTGCAATGCTACACAAGAATGGCACCAGTGACGTCATTATCAAAGCCTGCTACGGGACTTGGGTATACTAATCAGGAACAACTCGCCAAGTGCGCCGAGATGGTTAAGTGCGCCGAGAAGCATGACAATGACTTTGTAAACAAATCGCCGACGCTAAATAGGTCGCCGTCGATGTGCATCGATGAGCTTCTGATTTAATTGCCAGTTTTGTGTTATTGTTCGTTAGTTTTTTTGGGGAAAATTCTTATTTTTCATGATAAAATAAAGCATAGTGTTATATACAGCCACAGACAAACTATACACAACTCCTAATGTTGAAAACAAATGAATCGATTTTCAAAAATTGAGGGTCGCAACCACTAACTATGCCGCGTTGATGTGCATCGATGAGCTTCCGATTTTGTTGCCACTTTTTCCAATCGTTGTTAGTTTTAGAAGATCGCCGGGCATATAATCACAACAAGCAGAACGCACAATATATTTTCCACTCCATTGCGTAAAAAAACAATGCGGGAAAAGCCCGCAGTTTGATGAGGACCAAAAGTACTTGACAAAAGGTCAGAAATAGTGCAAGTACCGGTCGTTAAAAGTGTGGAACGCTTATCAACTTTAACTTGAAATATCTTTCGGCAGGAAAGTTTTCATGCAAAATGTGATGAATTTACAATATATTTTGATCTCGTCTGGCGATTTCAAGTGCTAACTCCATTTTAGTGGAAAAAGGTCATTATTTCCCTTTAACGTAGGGAGCTAAGTTTTTCACACAACCCATTTTTCGATCTGCTCTACAAATCTACTATCTCAGATCCCCCATGTTGAAGGTGAATTATTCCCTTTAAGGAAGAAGAAGAACCAATGGAACAGGGAGTTCAAATGGAGTTCTAGCGATTTGTCCTCTTCACTCACATGTCTGAATCTATCACTAGCCCTTTTGATCAGAATCGTCGGCACTTCTCAGTCTAGAGCAGTCATGACTTTGAGTATTATTCAGATAGGTGGAATGGCTGGAGGCTGGAACATGCCCTCTGGAATAGTCAGCAGGAAAACAAACTTAGCATGCGATGTCATGTCATAGGGTTATGTATAACTAATGAAACGGACACCTTTAATATTCACTGTTAATTTTCCGCGAGAAAACAGTTTACAAAGCCGTTGCGCACCATTTGCGAAGTTATTCAATATTCCCTGCAATTTACATATTTCCAAGAGTTCCACAAAACATAGGCAACGAGCATAAATGTACCATGTAGTAGACTTGACTGATCCCACTGAATGTTCTATGACGGTCTTAAGTGAGCGGGACTGGCTGGATACTACGGCAGCGGACGAGGAATAGCACATAGAGATCTCTGATTGGGGGATGTTCTGACATCTCTGCTCCGGTTTCAGGATGTCGGCTCGACCTCAGCTGTGTGACATGAGCCTCCTTCTGCTGGTCACAGCCGCCGTCGTCATCTGTGCCTCTGCCTACAATGATGAAAGGCCCATCTTGAAGTGGAGTCCAAACTTCTTCAACAGCTACTACCGACGCAGCATGTATAAAAGGGTACGATCGATCGATAACGATCGATCAACGCCTTTCTTTCAGGCACGTGACATGCGAAAAATGCCGGAGAAGTGATTGATAAAAGTTCTTTTTTTCTTTTTTTATTATTTTCTTCATGTAATGGTTTTACGTTCATTTTAATTTAATAGAACAAGATAAAAGCAAGAGAAGGTTTTAGTTGATTTGGCCATTTCTTGCTAACTATCAATCCTTAATCCGCCATTGACTGGGGGTGGGGGCGTTTAACGCCCATTGATGAACTTTCGTAATAGCTCAAAAACAAATAGCGCTATCAACGTGAAACTTCGGGTACTTTCTTCTACATCGATTTTACCTCTTCTATGTAAAAATGAAAACAAATCGTCGGATTTTTTTCTCTCTCGAGATATAGCGAATTTAGTGACGTCACTACACACGAGTTTGACACAAAAATCAGCTAAACTTTAACAGACCGTACAAATGCCATATTTTGAGAAAATGCAATACAAAAACATAAAAGATAGCAAATGGTCAGGGCCATAACATGGCTATCTCAGATGCTTGAAAATTCGGGATTTTGACCCCTCAAATGAAAAATAAAGTTTGTTTTTGAAAAATGCCCACAAACTTTCTTTCTTCTCAAAGATATAAAAAAACGTAATATATATCACAGCATAAAATATGGGCAACTACCATACTGCATTTCAAAATGATATAACAATTTTTGACTGACTTATAGCATCTAAAGTATGTGTAACTCATGACGTCATATTTTGAAATTGCCTTTTTGGCCTTTATTGACCAGATACAGACAAATAAATGTCAGCACTGTATTTCTGAGACAAAACTGGTCTAGAAACATGCCTTCTTTATCTAATATATTTCAATAGTTTTCTAATGAAGTGCAGGATGATATGCCCCCCCCCCCCCCCACTCCCCCGTAAATATATTTATGAATTTCAAATTGTTACCTTCAGTGACCTGACCTTGACCTGAACTTGACACTAACTTCACGTACATGAAGTCAGGTGGTAAAATGACTATCACTATCGAATTCCACGTGAAAAATAACCCATAAAACATGTGTTGCATGACTTTCGTAGATATTTTGCGCATAGTAACCTTTTGTGACCTGACCTTGTCCTTTGCCAACAATCTCACTTTAGCTCATGTGGGATGTGTATCATATCTTTGAGAGCACTTTGGGTGATCATGGTCTCAATCGAAGGCTTTGGATGCAAAGTATGGCCCACACACTCAAATACGTCGATTTTGACCTTTGACCTGACTGTGACCTGACATGTGACCTCACTTTGACATTTTTGAGTGTGCTTTAGATTTGTTTCATTGAGAGCTTTTTAATTCCGCCTTGCGCATCTCGCTGCGATCATTGGTTCGGAAGATAACCAGGGGGGCGTTTAACGTCCCCCCGTCAGTGACGTTCTGCTGAGACCCCAGTCAATGCCGGGTTAATAAATAAATCCGTTGTGTGTAGCTCTCACTACTAGCCTCAGTTGCGGGCAGCAGGCAACTGATATCATGTTTGGTGTCCCTAATTTCCCCATTGGGATACAATGTAAACAAAAATACAAACCGGAATTCATTCTTAACAACATTCAGTCGGCAGCGTTCTAGACACCGCATTATACATGCACTTGATCTCTTACTATCTCTTATATCAGTGGTTCTCAGATAGGGTCAATTAACCCACTTAGGATAATGGAGTCCCCGGGTGGGGCAATGGCGACGGAGCAGATAAGTGATAATTTACAGCTGATTCGTTTAACGATAGCGCACAATGCACATCAATCTATTTCCGTTCCTGGTTCTCTGCCGCTTCCTGGTTCCTGGTTCTCTGGTGACCACTGGTGGCATATTATCGCAAAGAGCGTCGAAACCAATTAATGCAAAATGACGCTTAGCCGCCTTTCCGGCAACAGCACACATATCAAGTTATATTTCTGTCCCTAGATGGCACTAGTAGTAAACGCCTGAAGTTATGCTGTATCGCATAGCTTGAAGCAGCGGCCTGCGCGGTGCGCAATGCGGAAGGCGCGGGAGGAGGGGAAAAGATCATTTGGGTCGTCAAAAGGGGCAAGGGCCAAGGGGTAGCCATACTCTTGATGCTGAAAACCACTGATGTATGTGATGGTAGCTGGGCGAAGTGGAGCCGAGTATATGGAATTTAATATTCCATCAACAGATAATATGCTGTAAATAAAGTAAATCGTTTCTGTTGAAGTATGCCACATTCGTAACACTGCTATATCGTGTTTCGCAGTTCGATGAGGACCGGCCTTATTACAAATGGAGTCCACGGATGTTCCAGCGATACGCCGGCACGTTCAAGCGGGTAAGAAAATAATATACCTTGCAAAGTATGACGCATTTTATTTTGAAATCCACAGGGTATCAAGTTCAGCTACATATACAACATTTCACGTAGGCTGATCAATTCCAGTGAAAATATGTTTTCGCATGCCATAGCATTATTATCATCAGAACTCGTATAAGTTATAGTCGTTGCGATCTCGGAGTGTCGTATGGCTTATATTCATAGTCTGTAGTATATTAGTCTGTATATTACAGTCGGTCCCGGAGGAGGACCCGCTGCAGCTGTGCGTGCCGCCGGCCGAGCCGTGTCAGCCAGACCACCAGACGCCGTCCTGCTGCGGTCTGCTGCAGTGTCTGCACGACGGACAGGGCTTCAGCTGTCAGCCCTCTGCCGCGCAGCCTGATGGTGACATCAGGTCAGTTGGTAATCAACAGAGTCTGCCCATCATGACACACATTGATACAGTTATGTTAATTTACTTGCTGAAAAGACAGATTGATTACTGAAGCCTGGGCGCTGTTCGGCACACGTTACTAGCGCTTTTCGCTAGCTGACGTCACAATTACGTCACGGAAACAGACGCAGCAGGAAACAGACAACTCACAGAAGCACTTCCAGACTCTGCTTCAGGGGCATATCACAGCTGTGTTTGTTTTTATTTCAGTTTGATTTGTCTCATGCGCCACTATTAAAACACATCCGCTAGCGCTTTCGCCGCTTCTGCGATTTTCCACTAGCAGAAATAGCCTCTCCGCAGGCTCCACGGTTCCTATCGTGACGTATTCCCTTTCTGGCTTTTTATTGGCTGACGCCTGGTGGCCATAGAGAACGAAAGCGCTACTAGCGCTACTAGTGGCCGCTAGCGTGCGTCCGAACAGCGCTATCGTTTGCTTTATTTTTTTTATAGCGGGGGTATCCGGCGTTGCCCGGGTAAAAACAAAATATCCCCCAGTATGCCAAGGCCACGGTCATGAATCAAATTGTAGTGCGCTACTCCCAGTATGCCGTAAGGCCACGGTCATGAATCTAATCTAATTTTATAGCGCTCCTCCCCGTATGCCATAAGGCCACGGTCATGAATCTAATTTAAGAGCATTCCTCTCAGTATGCCATAAGGCCACGGCAATGAATCTAATTTTAGAGTGTTCCTCTCAGTATGCCATAAGGCCACGGCAATGAATCTAATTTTAGAGCATTCCTCTCAGTATGCCATAAGGCCACAGGAATTAATATAATTTTAGAGCGCTCCTCCCAGTATGCCATAAGGCCACAGTCATGAATCTAATTTTAAAGCGCTCTATTAGTGCTCTAAATTTATATTTCTCCCCCACTATGCCAAGGCCACGGTCATGAATACAATTTTAGTGCACTCTTCCCAGTATGCCGTAATGTAAGGCCACGGTCATGAATCTAATCTAATTTTAGAGACTCCTCCCAGTATGCCATAAGACCACGGCAATAAATCTAATGTTAGAGCGCTCCTCCCAGTATGCCATAAAGCCACGGTCATGAATCTAATTTTAGTGCGCTCCTGCGAGTATACCGTAAGGCCACGGTCATGAATCGGTCATGAATCTAATTTTACAGTGCTCCTCCCAGTATGCCATAAGGCCACGGTCATGAATAATTTTAGAGCGTTCCTCTCAGTATGCCATAAGGCCACGGCAATGAATCGGTCATGAATCTTATTTTAGCGCGCTCCTCCCAGTATACCGTAAGGCCACGGTCATGAATCTAATCTAATTTTAGAGCACTCCTCCCATTATGCCATAAGGCCACGGCAGTGAATCTAATTTTAGAGCGTTCCTCTCAGTATGCCATAGGGCCATGGCAGTGAATCTAATTTTAGAGCACTCCTCCCAGTATACTCTCAGTATGCCATAAGGCCACGCGCAGTGAATCTAATTTTAGAGCGTTCCTCTCAGTATGCCATAGGGCCATGGCAATGAATCTAATTTTAGAGCACTCCTCCCAGTATACCATAAGGCCACGGCCATGAATAATTTTAGAGCGTTTCCTCTCAGTATGCCACTAAGGCCACGGCAATTAATATAATTTTAGAGCGCTCCTCCCAGTATGCCATAAAGCCACGGTCATTAATAAGTTTTAAAGCGCTCTATTAGTGCTCTAAATTTATATTCTATCTCCCACTATGCCAAGGCCACGGTCATTAATCTAATTTTAGTGCACTCCTCCCAGTATGCCATAGAGCCCACCAACTGATAATGGCCCCCACAGGCACACAAATTCAAAATCTTAATATAATTTTGACCCTAATTTGATCTAATTTTAAATAATGCTACCAGCCACACTAATATAAATAAGCTCACTAACTAATACTGGCCCCCACAGGCAGGCCATGGTCACAACAAATTCCAAACCCTAATTAATTTGGACTCTAATTTGCTCTAATTTTAAAGAACCAGCCACACTAATATAAATTTGGGCTAGGATCACCAGATTAATAATATTCAACCAAGGTAGGTATCTACCTAAGTTAGGACACTTCAACACTGAACACACGTGTTGTTTTCGTAAGGCTGCAGATGAATGTCACAAAAGCGCAACATATGCAGAAATTGGGGCCACTAAATACGGAATATCATTGCACTCTTTACAAATTCCACGCTTTCACAATTTACTTGAAAACTATAGAGGTGCGATCTGGGTGGTAGGTGGTTAACAACCTGCCTGCCATCATGCTGATTCAGAGAATGTATGAGTTTTTGGGTCCACCACCAAGGGTATTCGAGTCCATCTCTGTCAAACGGTTTCAATTTGCCCTTTATATAGGAGATTGGCTATGGGTGCCGAAAGTAAGTATATTCAAGTAGTAAGACTCATTAGTAGATTCGTTCTACTGTGGCCCCCCACTAACGCGCCCTGCCTGTTTCCGCGTCAGTTTGGTGGCTGACTCTGAGTCGTCGGTTTGAGTCGGAGGCTGACACCTCTCCGTCTGGTGCCGGCATGACTCGTCTGTCCTGGTACGGCGCGGGCACCGCCGCCGTTCTTCCCTCGCTCCTGGGCGTGAGGCCGCTGAGTGGCCGCCACCTGACCATCACCCAGCTCTGGCTGACTCCTGACCTTGGACAGGGCACGACGAGGGAGCCTGCCATGAAGCAACTGGTCTGAAGACGTTGACAGTGTGCAGGCTTTTGTCGTCACGTCATTAGCGCATGACGGACTCGCATGTGAACGATGACTCGCATTCACTCGCACGCGAACGTGAAATGCTTGTTTCCCAGACTCAAAATATCAGCGGATCATGCTGTATGTCAGCCTGAATGGAAGACTGATTCGCAGAAGTGGATGTTTTTGTTGTATGACCGCATTCTCGTTTGCAGTTATTTTCACGGTTGTTACGGTATGATTGTAGTGTAAATGTCAATAATTTAAAGCAATATGGTTGAGGTTTCGAATACATTCTTATCAGCGGGTTACACTTTCATCATTTCGCAATTCGCATTGTGCCCAGTATCATTATTCGAAAGACCACTCCAAATCATCACACATTAATAATACAAATTAGCACTCCAAACAAGTGTTTACATTCCACAGAATACAGGGTGTCCGCGTCAAAAGTGTACTCAGGTTTTCATCAATAACTTTTGTATAGAACATCATACAGCAGTCATCATTTGTGTGTCACTTATATTGATGAGACAACCGACAAAACATCTATATTACTATTTAATAGGCGTCTGTCTGTCTGTCTGTCTATCCGAAACCGCTCACTTTATTCAGTTAAAAGTCCCAGTTAATTCGCGTGCTGAATTGGCGCGGATACCTCCATCCTGGAGATGCCAGCTAGCTATGCATAGGACATATGTGGGAGATGGGATAAGTCAACGACGCACCGGAGTTGGTTGGGCTTCCTTTGACGGGTAATCTACCTTTTATTACCTTGACGGGTAAAAGGTAATTAGGTACGACGGGTGTGCCACGGGTAGTAACCTCCACTTGACCTGCATAGTGTATACAATCGTCCAGGCGGAGCGGACGGGTTAGCATTAGTGACTGCTATAGCGGTGGTAGGTAACAATTTTGTTGTCCTGCCACAGCGTCTAAATCAGATGTGCCATATGAGCGTCTTTGCGTCGGATCACCGCGGGCAGATGAACTGTTTGTACGTGTGTGAAATGTGAATGTTTTACCGACCATGCGAAAATGCCTCTCCCGCCGCCGCACAGATCTGTTCGGACTGTGCAGAGATCAGAATCTGCCACATTACAAACAACGTACTCAACAACGTCATTACGCCAATGCTGCTGCCGACCCGTTTCCCCGATAAAATTGCCTGGTTTATTCAACTTCTCCACTTATTCCTCACACAACTCTTGGCCAGCGCC
>JAXIVJ010015032.1:0-27500 GCA_036785665.1 Chirona hameri
GATCTTTAGCCGTACGATACTTTTATCCCATACGAACCTTATTCCCATACGTACCTTTGCATACGAACCTTTGCTTACGAACTTATTCCGTACGAACCTTAATTGTTTTACGAACTATTTGTCCGGTTCCAATGCCATCAAATGCACTCTTCCCGCGGGTTGTGTGCGAAGAAGTGCATTCGCATGTGATTCCAAAGTCCGCAGAGTGGAGTGTACTGTGCGATGTGAATTAAATTATACTTGTTTATTATTGAGCTGCGCAGCCGTCAGAAAAAACAGCGAATTTTGTCAGTCCCGTTATCAGTTACTGTACTTAGGGGAATGAGGCGTCCAAAAAAAATCGTGGCACCATGCTGGCTGGCGGCTATGACCTTCAGGAAATCCATCACGCGACTTCAACATGTCTACTAGCGTGCAGCGATTAGGTATCTAACTCAGTGTTTAACGCGTATTTCGGGATCTCAAATCGCCCACCCCCCCCCCCCCCTCCCCCCCCCCCCCCCCCCCCCCCCCCGTCAATCAAATCCGTTTGTGCATGCCCGCCATTTTGTCCTCTAGGATTACGTTCAGAAACTGGAAAACTTCTTTTTCCCTGAGACAGTCGGTTCTGTTTCGCTTCTGTTTTCTGTTCACATGTGTGCATGGTTCCATCACAGCAAAATGCCAGGGGAAGAAGTGAGTATATGATGTTGGCACAGGTGATTGCTCAAAATGCAATGAGATGCGCTTGCAAATGTGTTTCATGATCCTCAGAATCCAGTACTGAGCAACCAGATCGATCGACCAAAGGGTGGCAAAGTGACTTCCGATCAAGTTTGGAAATTGTTCAACCTTTTGCATCCCCCCCACCCCCCCCCCCCCCCCCCCCCCCCCCCAGATAGTTTAAGCGCATCCCAAAATGGCCTTCTCGATTTGTCCTTGTCTAAACTCGGTGCAATACCCCGAAATACTCACAAAAAATTCCGTACGTACAGCAAACGGAGATTATTTACAAGTTTGACCTAAAACGTGTGGAAGCGCCACCTACACGGGTTTTTGCGAGGCTGAAAGGGCATTTAAAGGCTATATCCACTTTTTTTTCTCGATCGAAAGGTAATTGATTAAAACTCAATCTGGCTTGGAGTAAAACAATACAGGTTTCGACTGGGAAAATGTCACGTAAGAAAAGGTCACAAGGTCACAGAATCCAAAATCCAAAATCGAAATTGTGAGATAGCCAAAAGTTTTACGGCATTCATTGTGAGATCAGTGATATATCGCTTTTAAGGTTTCCGTCGTCTCACTACAAGTTATGATCCATCAAAGACAGGTCTGCAGCGTGACCTCTCGACATTTCCGGTGGCTATAACTCGGTGACCGTTGCTCGGCGAGACAAAATACTTGCACAGTCGTCTTCAGGGCCTAAGACTACCCTATAGACCCAATCTTATATGTTTTTTGAAATATGAGGGTGTAAGGCACTGGGCGATCTGTCCTGGAACGCCACAACTTCTGGTTGAAATATATTTCAGATCTGACCTGAGCTTCAACATTCTGAGCCCAGGCCCGTCCAGAGCCCGATGATTTCCTTAAAGTTGAGGCCCAGGCCCAGCCCAGACCCGGCTCTTGGCCCATAGGGCCGGCCTATGGCCCATA
Organism: Chirona hameri; assembly: GCA_036785665.1. Classification (NCBI taxonomy): domain Eukaryota; kingdom Metazoa; phylum Arthropoda; class Thecostraca; order Balanomorpha; family Balanidae; genus Chirona; species Chirona hameri. Next base: position 1,636 of record JAXIVJ010015032.1, read on the forward strand.
TGGCCGGGCTATGGCCCATAGGGCCGGCCCAGCCCGTGACGAACCCTGGTCCAGTGCAACTTACGTGACACACGCATTATTGATTACAACACATGCAAGGAAGTTGGTCTGTCGTACATATTATTGTAATTTGTACATCAATAGACCATATTTTGTTCAGATTACGGAATAACTACCGGTCTGCAGCTGCCAACAAGCTCGTGTGCCTTCGAGTTCCGAAGTAGCATAGTCAGAGAGGGAAGTTTCAGACCACCAAACGCCCCGAGCTAACTACCCTGGCGACACCAACTGTCACTTCCAGTTCCTCGGCTGGTATCAACGAAACTGGGCTCATTCAGTTCAGATATTTTGACGTCGAGGGAATCTACCCGTGAGTGTATTAAAAAGTTATGAACGAGATGCCTAATATATGGGGATATTTTGGTGTTTAACTTCGAGAAGTGCACACCATGCCGGTCCCATACACTACTTTCAAAAGCATGTCTATACAATGAAATAAAGAAAGCCAATCGAAGGAATTTTACAAATATTGTCGGCTGAAATAACGACAGTTGGTAGGGATGGGACACATCCCTGAAACGTATTTCCCAGCTGAAAAGTTGTATCATTCGCGGCCATTTTGCTTCACAGTTGCCGTTCCTGAGCTCCGGCCTCTGATTAGTGGAGGTACAGCCCGGGTCAGGGGAACGGTCCACCGAACGGTACTGCGGTGACACCGCCCCCCGCCAGCCCCCTCATCTCTGACGGACCCCAGCTCAGGTGAGGTCACAGGGGTCACAGAGGTCACAGAGGTCACAGGAGTCACAGAGGTCACAGGAGTCACAGAGGTCACAGGGCGGTACTAGTGAATGACACCGCCCCCGCAAACCCCCTCATCCTCTGACGGACCCCGGGCCAGCTCAGGTGACGTCGCAGGGTAGGTACTACATAGTTGCATCGCCCCTCTGTGCACACCCCGGACGACAATCAGAGTGTCGATAGCAATCCTGACATGCCTACACCTCTACTTGTGAGCCACTAACAAAGTGGTTGCTGCATGATGAGTTTGCTTACCGTCGTCGAGGTCAATGCCATCACAAATGTATACGCCGTTTAAAGGCGCGAACGAACTCTCAACAATTTGGAAAGCGTTTTTAGTTTTTGAGAGCCGACAACAGCTCACAGGGCATGAACCCTGCGGATCTACTGGTTGAAAGTTGCAGCTCTACCTCTAACATTGCCATCTAACCCCAGCTCCTCGGTCGCCAGGCTGACGTTCCACTCTAACGGCCGCTTTGACGCCACCGGCCTTCGAGGCCCGCTTCAGGTTCGTGTCCCGGCCAGGGGGGCGCAGCCGTGGCGCCTGCAGCCTCGACAGGCGCCCGCTGAGCTCCGCCTACCGCTCACCGCCTGCCGCCTGCTGCTGCCGCCTGCGTACTCAGGCTGAGCAATGTGCCCAGCCCCGGCTGAGGCGCCGCCTGCTGCTGGCCGCCTGTGTACTCAGGCTGAGCAATGTGCCCAGCCCCGGCTGAGGCGCCGCCTGCCGCCTGCTGCTGGCAGCCGGCGTCCCTCAGCTGAACAGCGTACCCCGGTCCGGCTGAGGCGCCGCCTGTGTTCTCAGCCTGACCAGTGAGCTCGCCCTCTGCTGGCAGCCTGAGCCCGCAGCCTGACAGTGAGCATCCGCCCTCTGCTGGCGGCCGGAGTCCGCAGGCTGACCAGTGAGCTGCTCTCTCTGCTGGCTGGCCGGAGTCCGCAGCTGACCAGTGAGCTTCGCCCTCTGCTGGCGGCCTGAGTCCGCAGGCTAGCTGACCAGTGAGCCCCGCCCTCTGATGGCGGCCTGAGTCCGCAGGCTGACCAGTGAGCCCCGCCCTCTGATGGGCAGGCCTGAGTCCGCAGGCTGACCAGTGAGCTTCTCCCGCCTGCCGTCTGTGTCCTCAGTGTATCTCTTGTACCCGGGCTCGACTGTGGTGACGCAGTAAGACCAGTGAAAACAGGACCAAACTGGGGAAACAGTTGCAGAGTCAAGCTCGATTCATTGACGACTCGCCTCCTCCGACTCGTGTCCTTAGGGAGCGGAAGGCGGGCAGTGCTGTACACTGAATGAGTAATGCAGATGTAGCGGCAGTGCTTAAGCTTAGTCAAGTGTGATAGCTGTGAAATATGCGATCTCCGATAGCTCTCTGCCAATGTGTGATGTTGTGCTTGCAAGTGTGTGCTTCTGTGTGGATGATTTTTTTTTTGATTTTTTACTGTGGATATTTTCTGTGCAGCCCAATACGTCTCGTGTCTTATTCTGTAAATGTTGTATGAGAGGTGAAGAACTAGTCAAGAGGCAACTTGAACGATCATGTCAAGAACTGCTGGCCCTGTGTGCAATATGTGTTGAGCAACACTAACGCACAAGGTGCGAACACCCGATACAGGAAACGCCGTGTTCACCATCTGCCAGTGCTACCATCTCACTCGGTCACTCCATCACGCAGTAAAGACGCATAGTATCGAGTTTATATTTCAGCGAACGTCCAGTCGCCTGGCGCCGGCACCACGGCGGCGCACTCGGACGACTCGGCACGCCAACACGAACAAGCCGAAATCGATTAGATTACTGTCGTTTATTTTACAGTCGGACGACGCAAAATAAACTTTACTCTCTCGGGGAATATGACTGAGACTGCCGACCAATCACTCACCACTAGTGCGGGCCGGTCGATACATAACAGCCTCACGACCTAGCGGCCGCCCACCATCATAACAGGCGGGTCACTCTCGGCGGCCGTCCGGGGGAGCGCAGAACACCCCTGGACGGACCGATGCGCCGGCTCGCGCCGCTCCCCGAAAACGTGTTAAGGAATACTTCCAACAGCGCGGCGTGTGTTAGGAACGGGTAACACCGCTGCTGGCAGCCTAATACAGAGTGTGTATACACGCGCGCGCGCTTAGAGTGATACAGCTAAAACAGGCAGCCGACGCGCTCTGGCCGACCGGTCTCACACGCATACTCGTATTAGTAGCCCCGAGTCTCTGGGTCGGGCCGGGCGGGCCGCGCCGCTCAGCGTCAGCGCCGTCAGTGGAGACGGCCAGACGGCTGCACGGGCCCGCCGCCCGCCACGCCGCCAGTCTGGCTCTCTGTCTCTGTCTGTCTGTCCAGTCATATCACTATTGCCACGGCCGGCCGACCGGTCACAGCGAGAACGTCTCACACGCAGCGGCTCTCTCTCACGCACACGTACACACGCGCACACGCGCACACGTACACACGCACACACGCACACACGCACCACTCACACCGCCTACATCTGCAGCAGACCTGAAAAAAGACGAGGAGTCAGAGAGCTTAATGCTTATCCAGTTACGTCTGAATCAAGTAGGCTACCAAAGGTGCTGCATACACATTTTTTCGAGGTTTGAGTCTGCGCTGGCCCAAAGAGCGTCAGCGCTGTACCAGCCATACCGGCTATGCTCCCCAAATTGATGCAACAAACGAAATTTGCGACCAGTCGCGAAATTTATAACACCACGCACACAACTCAACCTTCCGCTTTCTACCATGGAATAACAAGTTTGCGCAATCACACAGCAGGCTCCCCGGCAGGTTCCCCGGGTGCTGTTCCCCCTACTCTGTCGGTTTCCCCTTCTCTGTGAGACAGGTGACGTTCACTGACTGGTGATCTGCTGCGCGGGCCGGCACTCGGCCGCCGTCAGGGGAGGTGACGTCAGCATCGTCTCCAGCGACGGCGTCGGCGTCGACACGTTCGAGTTCAAAGAGTCCGCGTCGTTGCTGACCGTCGATGTCGACTTTAGGCTGAGCGGGTCCAGTGACGAGAGACTGGACCTGTGTCACAAGGAGGACATCCGTCAGTGTTACGGACCAAAGGCACGGGTCAGTGACACAGACCAGCGGCGCAGACCAAAGGCACGGGTCAGTGACACAGACCAGCGGCGCAGACCAGCAGTAAAGACCAGCGGCACAGTCCAGCGGCACAGTCCAGCGGCACAGTCCAGCGGCGCAGACCAGCGGCACAGACCAGCGGCACAGACCAGCGGCGCAGACCAAAGGCACGGGTCAGTGACACAGACCAGCGGCGCAGACCAAAGGCACGGGTCAGTGACACAGACCAGCGGCGCAGACCAGCGGCACATACCAGCGGCGCAGACCAGCGGTAAAAAACAGCGGTAAAGACCAGCGGCACAGACCAGCGGTAAAGACCAGCGGCGCAGACCAGCGGCACAGACCAGCGGCACAGACCAGCGGCACAGACCAGCGGCACAGACCAGCGGCACAGACCAGCGGCACAGACCAGCGGCACAGACCAGCGGCACAGACCAGCGACACAGACCAGCGGCGCAGACCAGCGACACAGACCAGCGGCACAGACCAAAGGCGCAGACCAGCGACACGGACCAGCGGCACAGACCAGTGGCACAGACCAGCGGCACAGACCAGCGGCGCAGAACAGCGGCACAGACCAGTGACACAGACCAGCGGCGCAGACCAGCGGCGCAGACCAGCGGCGCAGACCAGCGGCGCAGACCAGCGGTGCAGACCAGCGGCACAGACCAAAGGCACGGGTCAGCGGCGCAGACCAGCGGCACGGGTCAGTGACACAGACCAGCGGCACGGGTCAGTGACACAGACCAGCGGCGCAGACCAGCGGCACAGACCAGCGGTACAGACCAGTGATCAAGCGACATAGCCAAGCGGTACAGACCAGCTCACAGTCACAGACCAGGGACCACAGACCTGTGCCGTCGCATAGTGCACAGTCCAGCGGCACAGTCCAGCGGCACAGTCCAGCGGCACAGTCCAGCGGCACAGTCCAGCGGCACAGTCCAGCGGCACAGTCCAGCGGCACAAAAAAAAAATCATAGCACTACGTGAACTTTGAACCCAATTTGATGTCCATAAAAATATATGCTGAACCGTGAACGGGATAGGTCTGCTGCGGTCTGCTGCGGTCTGTAGCTGCGCCATGTCTGCTGCGACAGCAGACATGGCGCAGCTACAGACCGCAGAAGACCGCAGCAGACCTATCCCGTTCACGGTTCAGCATATATTTTTATGGACATCAAATTGGGTTCAAAGTTCACGTAGTGCTGTGATTTTTTTTTTGTCCGCACAGATCACACAGACAGTCCATGAAGCTTGTTTTAGGTCACAGAGCAGTTCTTTCTCTTGAAATATTTGATATCTTTAAAGAAAGATATTCCAGATAAAATATATATTTACTTTAATGATAAGGCTAAGCTGTGTCTGAAATTTATGATTAACAAAATATTATAGTGACGAGTATCACACATTAACGGCGCCATTGATACAAAACAAGGAACTTCGTAGCCGGACTTCTTGACCACTACGTTGAAGTTTGACATTTTGGGTGCAGTAAAAAAAAAATCCATGAAAAAAATAAAGTTGTAACGCAATCGTTGGCAAAAAGCACAGGAATGAATAACGGATAACTTTGCGTGAAGTTATATAGCCTCATTCTCATGCAATATCAATATCGTGTAAAGGACTGAACGCAATTTGATGACCAGCGGAATATATGCATCCAAGAGCTTTATCAGAGGCCATGGGCATTGGGCATGGGCGGATCCAGGGAGACCCGGGATGGGGGCAAAGGGTCATGTCCATTGGCGGATCCAGAACGGTGGTTAGGGGGGGGGGGGGGGGGGGGGGGGGGCACGGGTGCTTTTTTGTGGGGGGGGAGCAAATTCCAAAAAGTCTCATACAATTCTGAAAACTCATCGGATTTCGCTTGCTTATTGCATTGATAGGTGATTTAAAACAAACTTTCCTTAGTAAAAGTTGCTTAAATTTGGTTTTATATCAGGAAATGTGTCAATTTTGGTCCTATTTCAGGCGTTTTTTTTTGGGGGGGGGGGGAATGGCCGCTATGCTCCCTCCCTGGATCCGCTAGTGGTCATGCCCCCCCCTAAACCGCCTGAAATCGGCGCAAAATTGACACATTTGACATTTCCTGATATAGAAAACAATCTAAGAAACTTTTACAAAGGATTTTTTGTTTTGCTCTAAATGCATAAGCATGCGAAATCCGATGAGTCTTCATAATTGTGTGATCGTACTTTTGGGGCTTTGCCCTTCCCCCCCCCCCCACACCTGTTCTAGATCCACCTTTGGGCATGGGAGGGTTAAATTAGACTTCCAGTTTGTCCGTGACACAGTTCCATGAACAGTTTTTCCATTTCTCCTGACAAATTGTTCCATTTCTCCCGAAAAAATAGTTCCATTTCTTCTATAATTATTCATATTTAAATCTCACCTTAGAAACACCTCATATTAGTTTGTGAGAGTGGTTGGGTCTGAGCTACACAATCTGTTGTTTACATCACCAATTTGTGATAGTGACAATATCGGAAGTGATAGAATCGGCTCGATGAGATCAAACTTTTCTTTAAGTAAATGCTATGACATTATTCTTATCATGGATCTTCAATCCAAAATATTTATTAAGTCAAAATTCGGTGATCAGCATGTCTGATTTGCCAATGTTCAACTAATTTAAATCGCGACCAATGCGATTCAGAAAACGACTCGGAAATCAGCACACTTTAACCCAATTTGTTGTCCAGAAAAATATAAGCTCCCGTCCCACATCCCAGGCGACATCGTCCACCCCCAGTATAACACCTCCATGAGTGGGAACATCCGGCTATCAGCGTCTTAGACGTAACACAATATCCTAAACACACAAAGAAGCACCACAACACGACTGCCCTGCCTCCCTCCACACCGGCGGCGCGGTACTGACCCGAACTCGCCTCTGGATGAGTAACTGAGCGGTACTGACCCGAACTCGCCTCTGGATGAGTAACTGAGCGGTACTGACCCGAACTCGCCTCTGGATGAGTAACTGAGCGGTACTGACCCGAACTCGCCTCTGGATGAGTAACTGAGCGGTACTGACCCGAACTCGCCTCTGGATGAGTAACTGAGCGGTACTGACCCGAACTCGCCTCTGGATGAGTAACTGAGCGGTACTGACCCGAACTCGCCTCTGGATGAGTAACTGAGCGGTACTGACCCGAACTCGCCTCTGGATGAGTGACTGAGCGGTACTGACCCGAACTCGCCGCTGGATGAGTAACTGAGCGGTACTGACCCGAACTCGCCTCTGGATGAGTAACTGAGCGGTACTGACCCGAACTCGCCGCTGGATGAGTAACTGAGCGGTACTGACCCGAACTCGCCTCTGGATGAGTAACTGAGCGGTACTGACCCGAACTCGCCTCTGGATGAGTAACTGAGCGGTACTGACCCGAACTCGCCTCTGGATGAGTAACTGAGCGGTACTGACCCGAACTCGCCGCTGGATGAGTAACTGAGCGGTACTGACCCGAACTCGCCTCTGGATGAGTAACTGAGCGGTACTGACCCGAACTCGCCTCTGGATGAGTAACTGAGCGGTACTGACCCGAACTCGCCTCTGGATGAGTAACTGAGCGGTACTGACCCGAACTCGCCTCTGGATGAGTAACTGAGCGGTACTGACCCGAACTCGCCTCTGGATGAGTAACTGAGCGGTACTGACCCGAACTCGCCTCTGGATGAGTAACTGAGCGGTACTGACCCGAACTCGCCTCTGGATGAGTAACTGAGCGGTACTGACCCGAACTCGCCTCTGGATGAGTAACTGAGCGGTACTGACCCGAACTCGCCTCTGGATGAGTAACTGAGCGGTACTGACCCGAACTCGCCGCTGGTGACACCGCTGTCGGCGCGGCCCGCCGGCTCGTCGGCCGCACTGGGGCTGGGCGAGTCGGCCGCCGGCTGGCCGTTGGTGTTGGTGTTGGTGTTGGTGCCGTTCGCGTGCACAGGACTGGCCGGCAGCGGACTCGAGTCGGTCGACATGGGCTCCGACTGGTCCGCCGCGGGGGTCACCGCCGGCGCCGGCGCCGGGGCGGGGGCGGGGGCGGGGGCGACCATGCTGATGACGCCGCTCAGGTCGGACACAGAGGCGCTCAGGTCGGACACAGAGGCGGACAGGTCGGCCGGCGGCGGCTGCTGCAGCTGGGCCGCGTTCATGGCGTTTAGGTCCATCACTGACACGGTGCGGTCGACAACCGGCGCCGCCGCCTGGTGCGCCGCGTTTATGGCGTTCAGGTCCGTCACGGAGGTCGTCTGCCGGAGGGAGAAGTGGGAGGTGAGACGACCCGCACAGCCGCAGCAGGGGCAGCCAGCAGATGACGACCGGCTGCTTCCCGGTTCTGCCACCAGAGAATACACACATCCGGGCGTGATGTCTCACCTGATTGATGCTAGGAAGACATTGCAGCAACAGATGAATTCAGGCCGGAACAGCAATATAAAATAAGACAAACACCATGACTGAACAAAATGTGTTCAAGACGACAATACTGACGAATCTTCAGATGTATAGTTACGCTGCGACCCCAGGCTAGCTCCGCTTTACGCTCCACCCTCTCATGCTGCTGCTGGGATTACACGTTAAGTTTGATTATCGGTAGCCGGAAGCATGCCACACCTCTGGAGACAACTTGCATACCACACGACACACACGGAGCAAGCCCACCCGATACTACCAGTAACCGTGCTGGGACTGGTTATACAACCAAGTTACGCCCAAAACCCAGGGTACAGTCCATCACAAGAATAATCATGGAGACACTATCCACGGCCCAAAGCCCCAACGCTGATCGAACTCGACACTGGCCAATCATGGCTATGCGTGGGGATTTATAAGCATTGAACCACTCCGATCCGTCGCCGCTGAGAATGACATGGAATCCCGAATGGAACCTGGAACCTGGATGAATGGAACCTGGAATCCCGCTCAAGATAAACTCGTTCGTCACTGACTCGAAGAGTCCCACTAGCTAGGCAGGGCTAACAACGCCATCCACAGGAATATGTGCGACTGCGATGTCTGAAGGGTCACTGCAAACGTCAAACATGCTCGCGAACACCGGAGCAGCCCGGTGTACACTGTACATGGTGTATACAATGAGCGATATACAACAACAGTGAGTAGATTAAGAGAGCGACCCGGTGAGTTCGAAATGCGATACTGATCAGATTCGGACCTCTGCAGAAGCATCGAGCGTTTCCCAGAAGTGAAAGCAGCCGCACTGATGGCGCTCCAACAGGATTATTTGAAAGACCATCAAGGTCTTTGCTTTGTGAGTTTTCATGTATTTATGAGATGCAAAATGCATTTGAATTATTGATGCAGACAACAAACTTTATGGAAGACCAATTATCTTTATTTAATAATTTATGCAGACGACAAACTTCAAACAAGAGGATCAGTCTTATATATTTTAATTACCGATGCATACATCAAACTTCAGGAAAAACAGGATAAGCCATTTAGGAAATCAAAAGGGAAATTAATGGCCACTGAAGAAAATACAGTCCAGTGAGCTGAGCTGTAGGGTCCAGCCTTCTTCAAGCAACTACCAAGGATATACGCACAGACACACGCATGCCCCTATGAACTGTGGGTAGGACTGGTCACCGGCGCGGCGGCGGTCAGCCGGCGGCCGCGGGGAGCGCGCCCGCGTCTGAGCTGTGTCCTGTGACAGCACGAGACCCCACACCCGGCACAGCAGAGAGCAGACATACCTGCTCCAGCTCCCCGGGCTCATCGGTCTGTCGGAGCGGCGCCCGGTCAGTCCACGGAGAGCGGGGCCGAGCCCATCGCCAGCTCACACTGATCACTCATTTCAGCGTTCACAATTTAACACCGCGCCGAACGAGTACCAGGTATATTTACTTTTTACTTCTACAGCGAAACTTGGATCCGACAATCCGTGCCGTATCACGACACATAACATATCTAAATCCAGAGGCAAGGAAGCGGTTCCGGCATCATCAACCGATCACCGCCACCAGTCCACGGACGTCCCACATCTACCCAGACAAGTGAGACCACCGAACTGGGTACCAATCCACCCCATGCGCCTCCCATGGCCCCGCCGCCGTCCACGCCTCCTTCCCAGCCAGGTGCCTAGGTCGGCGTGGAGTCTGGCCCGCCTCGGTCCATACCTTGGTAGGCGTGGTGCCGCCGCGCGTCCGGCTCATGATCTCGGCCACCCTGGAGCGTCGCTTCTTGCGCTCGGCCTCCTCGCGCTCGAGCTTCTCGGCGGCGGCGATGCGGGCCTGCTCCGCCTCCTCCCGAGCCCGCGCCTCGTCCACCTCCCTCTGCAGGCGCTGCTGCTCCTCCTCGACCAGGCGCTGGGCCTCCTCCTGCCGCTCCTGCTCAGCCAGCTGTGGGACACGGCGGAGGTGTCAGACGGCGCCGGGGGCGGGCAGGGCGCCGGGGACGGGCAGGGCGCCGGCGGCGGGCAGGGCGTCAGGCGAGGCACAGCCGACAGCTGGGCAGACCTGATGATTGGGGGCTTACGGGCGCCACAGCTCCTCGGTTATTTGGCGAGAGCTGGTTATAGAGGGGACAGACAGCGTCCGCTGGTAGGGACGGGTCAGACGAGCAACTCAAATCATCAGGTGATATGATAGGAGACAACTACGAAAGGTCTGTATAATGTAACGTAAGACATGCAGGGAAGGGAACGATCCATCTGTGAAGTACACTTCTGACATCTCGAACATAATGCACTCAGCCCGTAACTGAACTAGAATAATTGTTCACACCGAGCTATCAAGGCTCGGTGTGATCCATCGCCCCCGACTAACCTCGATTGCGCGCTGCAGCCGCTCCTGCTCGGCCTTTTTGCCCTCCTCCATGAGCCGCATCATCTCCTGCTCCTCCTGCCTGGCGCGCTCCTCCTCCTGCTCGAGCCGTTCCTGCTCCAGCCGCTCCTCCTCCTCGCACCTCAGCCGCTCCAGCTCCGCCTGCCGCTCGGCCTCCTCCCGGGCCTTCCGACGCTTCTCAGCCAGAGCAGCCTTGGCCTCAGCCTCGCTGCTGTAGCCTGCCCGCCTGCCGCCGGCCGCGCCCTCTGCCAGACACACGGAGAGACGAGGTCAAGTGGGCAGCACAAGATGGCCACGGGAAGATGCTGAGTCCAGTTAAAGCAATCGATATCTTTTTGTCTCACATTTTCTGTACCAAATTTCGAACAATGGCAAATCAGAGAACTGTTAATAAAAATCTAATTTTGCTATTCTGTATTGAAAGAGCACATTTTATCAACAAAAATGGTACCACACTTGCTATTCTATAAGCCTTGAACAAGGCCGTCAAATAGCAGGAGCTTCGCCCAAAGCAAAACAAAAGTTGGCATTCAAGGAACCCGATGCAAAAGCTCGTTTAGGCGTACAGCCTCCAGCCTCCATCAAGATGGCAGCCCGCCCCGATTTAGCACTGAGCCGGCCCGTAGTCTGCTCTGGCACCCACCTGGCGTCTCCTGTGCCGACTCCGATGCCGGCGGCGGCGGGGAGACCGACTTCTTAGCCGGCGTCACCGCAGCTGCCTTCTTGGATGGCGGCGGCGACACCGACTTCTTGGCGGCCGCTGGCGCCGACGCTGGTGCCGGTGTGGCGGCCGCCTCCGGCGTCGGCGGGGTGACCGTAGTCGCCGGAACTTCAGCCGCTGAGACCTCGGTCACCTCCACATCAGTCTTCACCGAGGGCTCGGCTGCACTGCTCTCAGCCGCCGCAGGGGCCGGCTCTGGCTCCGCCGGCGGCGCGGACGGCTCTGGAGTCGGCTGCTCCGATGCTGGCTGTGCGGCCGCGTCAGGGGTGTCCGTGGCTGTGGCCAGCTCCGCCACAGACGGGACAGGAGCCGCCGCCTCCTGCATCTCGGCGTTCTCCACCGCCGCAGCGGCGGGCGCCGCGGTCTCTGCAGGCGCTACAGCGGGCTCTGCACTGTCCGTCACCGTCACCGTCTCGGTAGTCGCCTCAGCCGGAGTAGCCGCCGCCTCCTCGGCCTCCGCAGCGGCGGCGACTGGCTTCTCAGCGTCACCTGGCGTCTCTACCTTGACCTCGGCCACTGTAGCCTCTCCGGCCTGTGGCTCCGCCTCGGGAGTAGCCTCCACTGCGGCTTCTGGTGTAGGTGTAGTAGCCTCCGCTGCGGCTTCTGGTGTAGCCTCAGGTGCTGTTTCTGGAGTAGACTGTGGTGCAGCCTCTGCGGCAGCCTGTGATGTAGTCTCTGGCGCGGCCGGTGGTGCATCTTCTGGTTTAGTCTCTAACGGAGCTTCTGATGAGGCCTCCGGTGCAACTTCTGGTTTCGCCTCTGGCGCGGCCTCTGGTGTTGCCTGTGACGTGGCCTGCGGTGCAGCAGCTGGCGTGGGCTTCTTCTCAGCCTCTATGGTGGCAGGAGCGGCAGCCGGCTGGCCGTTGGTAGTCGCCTGCTTTGGCTTCTCCTCCGTCGCAGGTGGCGCCACCTCCACTGACGGAGACGGCAGCGGCGTGTTGGACTTGGAGCGCAGCTTCTGTGGACGCCGACACACACCGCGTCAGTACCGCACACGCCGACACACACCGCGTCAGTACCGCACACGCCGACACACACCGCGTCAGTACCGCACACGCCGACACACACCGCGTCAGTACCTCACACACCGACACACACCGCGTCAGTACCTCACACGCCGACACAAACCGCGTCAGTACCGCACACGCCGACACACACCGCGTCAGTACCTCACACGCCGACACACACCGCGTCAGTACCACACACGCCGACACACACCGCGTCAGTACCGCACACACACACCGCGTCAGTACCTCACACGCCGACACACACCGCGTCAGTACCGCACACACACACACACCGCGTCAGTACCTCACACGCCGACACACACCGCGTCAGTACCGCACACACCGCGTCAGTACCGCACACGCCGACACACACCGCGTCAGTACCGCACACACCGCGTCAGTACCGCACACGCCGACACACACCGCGTCAGTACCGCACACGCCGACACACACCGCGTCAGTACCTCACACGCCGACACACACCGCGTCAGTACTTCACACGCCGACACACACCGCGTCAGTACCGCACACGCCGACACACACCGCGTCAGTACCGCACACGCCGACACACACCGCGTCAGTACCGCACACGCCGACACACACCGCGTCAGTACCTCACACGCCGACACACACCGCGTCAGTACCGCACACACCGCGTCAGTACCGCACACGCCGACACACACCGCGTCAGTACCGCACACGCCGACACACACCGCGTCAGTACCTCACACGCCGACACACACCGCGTCAGTACCTCACACGCCGACACGCACCGCGTCAGTACCGCACACACCGACACACACCGCGTCAGTACCGCACACGCCGACACACACCGCGTCAGTACCGCACACGCCGACACACACCGCGTCAGTACCACACACGCCGACACACACCGCGTCAGTACCGCACACGCCGACACACACCGCGTCAGTACCGCACACGCCGACACACACCGCGTCAGTACCGCACACACACACCGCGTCAGTACCGCACACGCCGACACACACCGCGTCAGTACCGCACACACCGCGTCAGTACCTCACACGCCGACACACACCGCGTCAGTACCTCACACGCCGACACACACCGCGTCAGTACCTCACACGCCGACACACACCGCGTCAGTACCACACACGCCGACACACACCGCGTCAGTACCGCACACACACACCGCGTCAGTACCTCACACGCCGACACACACCGCGTCAGTACCGCACACGCCGACACACACCGCGTCAGTACCTCACACACCGCGTCAGTACCGCACACACCGCGTCAGTACCTCACACGCCGACACACACCGCGTCAGTACCACACACGCCGACACACACCGCGTCAGTACCTCACACACCGACACACACCGCGTCAGTACCGCACACACCGCGTCAGTACCGCACACGCCGACACACACCGCGTCAGTACCGCACACGCCGACACACACCGCGTCAGTACCGCACACGCCGACACACACCGCGTCAGTACCGCACACGCCGACACACACCGCGTCAGTACCGCACACGCCGACACACACCGCGTCAGTACCGACACACACCGCGTCAGTACCTCACACGCCGACACACACCGCGTCAGTACCGCACACGCCGACACACACCGCGTCAGTACCGCACACGCCGACACACCGCGTCAGTACCACACACGCCGACACACACCGCGTCAGTACCTCACACGCCGACACACACCGCGTCAGTACCGCACACGCCGACACACACCGCGTCAGTACCGCACACGCCGACACAAACCGCGTCAGTACCTCACACGCCGACACACACCGCGTCAGTACCTCACACGCCGACACACACCGCGTCAGTACCGCACACGCCGACACACACCGCGTCAGTACCGACACACACCGCGTCAGTACCTCACACGCCGACACACACCGCGTCAGTACCGCACACGCCGACACACACCGCGTCAGTACCGCACACACCGACACACACCGCGTCAGTACCGCACACGCCGACACGCACCGCGTCAGTACCGCACACGCCGACACACACCGCGTCAGTACCTCACACGCCGACACACACCGCGTCAGTACCGACACACACCGCGTCAGTACCTCACACGCCGACACACACCGCGTCAGTACCGCACACGCCGACACACACCGCGTCAGTACCGCACACGCCGACACACACCGCGTCAGTACCGCACACGCCGACACACACCGCGTCAGTACCGCACACGCCGACACACACCGCGTCAGTACCGCACACGCCGACACACACCGCGTCAGTACCGCACACGCCGACACACACCGCGTCAGTACCGACACACACCGCGTCAGTACCGACACACACCGCGTCAGTACCTCACACGCCGACACACACCGCGTCAGTACCGCACACGCCGACACACACCGCGTCAGTACCGCACACGCCGACACACACCGCGTCAGTACCGCACACGCCGACACACACCGCGTCAGTACCTCACACGCCGACACACACCGCGTCAGTACCGCACACACCGCGTCAGTACCGCACACGCCGACACACACCGCGTCAGTACCGCACACGCCGACACACACCGCGTCAGTACCGCACACACCGCGTCAGTACCTCACACACACACCGCGTCAGTACCTCACACGCCGACACACGCCGACACACACCGCGTCAGTACCTCACACGCCGACACACGCCGACACACACCGCGTCAGTACCGCACACACCGCGTCAGTACCGCACACACACACCGCGTCAGTACCTCACACGCCGACACACGCCGACACACACCGCGTCAGTACCTCACACGCCCACACACACCGCACACGCCGACACACACCGCGTCAGTACCTCACACGCCGACACACACCGCGTCAGTACCACACACGCCGACACACACCGCGTCAGTACCTCACACGCCGACACACACCGCGTCAGTACCGCACACACCGACACACACCGCGTCAGTACCGCACACGCCGACACGCACCGCGTCAGTACCGCACACGCCGACACACACCGCGTCAGTACCTCAAACGCCGACACACACCGCGTCAGTACCGACACACACCGCGTCAGTACCTCACACGCCGACACACACCGCGTCAGTACCGCACACGCCGACACACACCGCGTCAGTACCGCACACGCCGACACACACCGCGTCAGTACCGCACACGCCGACAGACACCGCGTCAGTACCGCACACACCGCGTCAGTACCGCACACGCCGACACACACCGCGTCAGTACCGCACACGCCGACACACACCGCGTCAGTACCGCACACACACACCGCGTCAGTACCTCACACGCCGACACACGCCGACACACACCGCGTCAGTACCTCACACGCCGACACACACCGCACACGCCGACACACACCGCGTCAGTACCGCACACGCCGACACACACCGCGTCAGTACCGCACACACCGCGTCAGTACCTCACACGCCGACACACACCGCGTCAGTACCGCACACGCCGACACACACCGCGTCAGTACCTCACACACACACACACACACCGCGTCAGTACCTCACACGCCGACACACACCGCGTCAGTACCGCACACGCCGACACACACCGCGTCAGTACCGCACACGCCGACACAAACCGCGTCAGTACCGCACACGCCGACACACACCGCGTCAGTACCTCACACACCGACACACACCGCGTCAGTACCGCACACGCCGACACACACCGCGTCAGCACCGCACACGCCGACACACACCGCGTCAGTACCGCACACACACACACCGCGTCAGTACCGCACACGCCGACACAAACCGCGTCAGTACCGCACACGCCGACACACACCGCGTCAGTACCGCACACGCCGACACAAACCGCGTCAGTACCGCACACGCCGACACACACCGCGTCAGTACCGCACACACCGACACACACCGCGTCAGTACCGCACACACCGACACACACCGCGTCAGTACCTCACACGCCGACACACACCGCGTCAGTACCGCACACGCCGACACACACCGCGTCAGTACCACACACGCCGACACACACCGCGTCAGTACCTCACACGCCGACACAGACCGCGTCAGTACCTCACACGCCGACACACACCGCGTCAGTACCGCACACACCGCGTCAGTACCGCACACGCCGACACACACCGCGTCAGTACCGCACACACCGCGTCAGTACCTCACACGCCGCGTCAGTACCTCACACGCCGACACACACCGCGTCAGTACCTCACACGCCGACACACACCGCGTCAGTACCGCACACACCGCGTCAGTACCGCACACGCCGACACACACCGCGTCAGTACCGCACACACCGCGTCAGTACCGCACACACCGCGTCAGTACCTCACACGCCGACACACACCGCGTCAGTACCGCACACGCCGACACACACCGCGTCAGTACCGCACACGCCGACACACACCGCGTCAGTACCGCACACGCCGACACACACCGCGTCAGTACCGCACACGCCGACACACACCGCGTCAGTACCACACACGCCGACACACACCGCGTCAGTACCGCACACGCCGACACACACCGCGTCAGTACCGCACACGCCGACACACACCGCGTCAGTACCTCACACGCCGACACACACCGCGTCAGTACCACACACGCCGACACACACCGCGTCAGTACCGCACACGCCGACACACACCGCGTCAGTACCGCACACGCCGACACACACCGCGTCAGTACCTCACACGCCGACACACACCGCGTCAGTACCACACACGCCGACACACACCGCGTCAGTACCGCACACGCCGACACACACCGCGTCAGTACCGCACACGCCGACACACACCGCGTCAGTACCTCACACACACACACACCGCGTCAGTACCTCACACACACACACACCGCGTCAGTACCTCACACGACGACACACACCGCGTCAGTACCTCACACGCCGACACACACCGCGTCAGTACCGCACACGCCGACACACACCGCGTCAGTACCTCACACGCCGACACACACCGCGTCAGTACCTCACACGCCGACACACACCGCGTCAGTACCACACACGCCGCGTCAGTACCGCACACACCGACACACACGCGTCAGTACCGCACACACACACACACACACACACCGCGTCAGTACCTCACACGCCGACACACACCGCGTCAGTACCACACACGCCGACACACACCGCGTCAGTACCGCACACACCGACACACACCGCGTCAGTACCACACACGCCGCGTCAGTACCGCACACGCCGACACACACCGCGTCAGTACCACACACGCCGCGTCAGTACCGCACACACCGACACACACCGCGTCAGTACCACACACGCCGCGTCAGTACCGCACACGCCGACACACACCGCGTCAGTACCTCACACACACACACACCGCGTCAGTACCTCACACACACACACACCGCGTCAGTACCTCACACGACGACACACACCGCGTCAGTACCTCACACGCCGACACACACCGCGTCAGTACCGCACACGCCGACACACACCGCGTCAGTACCTCACACGCCGACACACACCGCGTCAGTACCTCACACGCCGACACACACCGCGTCAGTACCACACACGCCGCGTCAGTACCGCACACACCGACACACACGCGTCAGTACCGCACACACACACACACACACACACCGCGTCAGTACCTCACACGCCGACACACACCGCGTCAGTACCACACACGCCGACACACACCGCGTCAGTACCTCACACGCCGCGTCAGTACCGCACACACCGACACACACGCGTCAGTACCACACACGCCGACACACACCGCGTCAGTACCACACACGCCGACACACACCGCGTCAGTACCACACACGCCGACACACACCGCGTCAGTACCTCACACGCCGCGTCAGTACCGCACACACCGACACACACGCGTCAGTACCACACACGCCGACACACACCGCGTCAGTACCACACACGCCGACACACACCGCGTCAGTACCTCACACGCCGCGTCAGTACCTCACACGCCGACACACACCGCGTCAGTACCACACACGCCGACACACACCGCGTCAGTACCACACACGCCGACACACACCGCGTCAGTACCTCACACGCCGCGTCAGTACCGCACACGCCGACACACACCGCGTCAGTACCTCACACGCCGCGTCAGTACCGCACACTCCGACACACACGCGTCAGTACCACACACGCCGACACACACCGCGTCAGTACCACACACGCCGACACACACCGCGTCAGTACCACACACGCCGACACACACCGCGTCAGTACCACACACGCCGACACACACCGCGTCAGTACCGCACACGCCGACACACACTGCGTCAGTACCTCACACGCCGACACACACCGCGTCAGTACCGCACACACCGACACACACCGCGTCAGTACCGCACACGCCGACACACACCGCGTCAGTACCGCACACGCCGACACACACCGCGTCAGTACCACACACGCCGACACACACCGCGTCAGTACCGCACACACACACCGCGTCAGTACCACACACGCCGACACACACCGCGTCAGTACCACACACGCCGACACACACCGCGTCAGTACCTCACACGCCGACACAAACCGCGTCAGTACCGCGCACACACACACCGCGTCAGTACCGCACACGCCGACACACACCGCGTCAGTACCTCACACGCCGACACAAACCGCGTCAGTACCGCACACACACACCGCGTCAGTACCTCACACGCCGACACACACCGCGTCAGTACCGCACACGCCGACACACACCGCGTCAGTACCTCACACGCCGACACACACCGCGTCAGTACCTCACACGCCGACACACACCGCGTCAGTACCTCACACGCCGACACACACCGCGTCAGTACCGCACACGCCGACACACACCGCGTCAGTACCTCACACGCCGACACACACCGCGTCAGTACCGCACACGCCGACACACACCGCGTCAGTACCGCACACACCGACACACACCGCGTCAGTACCGCACACGCCGACACACACCGCGTCAGTACCTCACACGCCGACACACACCGCGTCAGTACCGCACACACCGCGTCAGTACCGCACACGCCGACACACACCGCGTCAGTACCGCACACACCGCGTCAGTACCTCACACGCCGACACACACCGCGTCAGTACCGCACACGCCGACACACACCGCGTCAGTACCTCACACGCCGACACACACCGCGTCAGTACCGCACACGCCGACACACACCGCGTCAGTACCGCACACACCGACACACACCGCGTCAGTACCGCACACGCCGACACACACCGCGTCAGTACCTCACACGCCGACACACACCGCGTCAGTACCGCACACACCGCGTCAGTACCGCACACGCCGACACACACCGCGTCAGTACCTCACACGCCGACACACACCGCGTCAGTACCTCACACGCCGACACACACCGCGTCAGTACCGCACACGCCGACACACACCGCGTCAGTACCTCACACGCCGACACACACCGCGTCAGTACCGCACACGCGGACACACACCGCGTCAGTACCTCACACGCCGACACACACCGCGTCAGTACCGCACACACCGCGTCAGTACCTCACACGCCGACACACACCGCGTCAGTACCGCACACGCCGACACACACCGCGTCAGTACCGCACACGCCGACACACACCGCGTCAGTACCGCACACGCCGACACACACCGCGTCAGTACCTCACACGCCGACACACACCGCGTCAGTACCTCACACGCCGACACACACCGCGTCAGTACCTCACACGCCGACACACACCGCGTCAGTACCGCACACGCCGACACAAACCGCGTCAGTACCGCACACACCGCGTCAGTACCTCACACGCCGACACACACCGCGTCAGTACCGCACACGCCGACACACACCGCGTCAGTACCTCACACGCCGACACACACCGCGTCAGTACCGCACACGCCGACACACACCGCGTCAGTACCTCACACGCCGACACACACCGCGTCAGTACCTCACACGCCGACACGCACCGCGTCAGTACCGCACACACCGACACACACCGCGTCAGTACCACACACGCCGACACACACCGCGTCAGTACCGCACACGCCGACACACACCGCGTCAGTACCGCACACGCCGACACACACCGCGTCAGTACCTCACACGCCGACACACACCGCGTCAGTACCTCACACGCCGACACACACCGCGTCAGTACCGCACACACCGCGTCAGTACCTCACACGCCGACACACACCGCGTCAGTACCTCACATGCCGACACACACCGCGTCAGTACCGCACACGCCGACACACACCGCGTCAGTACCGCACACACCGCGTCAGTACCGCACACACCGACACACACCGCGTCAGTACCGCACACACCGACACACACCGCGTCAGTACCGCACACACACACCGCGTCAGTACCTCACACGCCGACACACACCGCGTCAGTACCGCACACGCCGACACACACCGCGTCAGTACCGCACACACCGCGTCAGTACCGCACACACCGACACACACCGCGTCAGTACCGCACACACCGACACACACCGCGTCAGTACCGCACACACACACCGCGTCAGTACCTCACACGCCGACACACACCGCGTCAGTACCTCACACGCCGACACACACCGCGTCAGTACCGCACACACCGC
Source organism: Chirona hameri (assembly GCA_036785665.1). NCBI lineage: Eukaryota > Metazoa > Arthropoda > Thecostraca > Balanomorpha > Balanidae > Chirona > Chirona hameri. The sequence continues at coordinate 22,623 of JAXIVJ010015032.1, forward strand.
GTCAGTACCGCACACACCGCGTCAGTACCGCACACACACACCGCGTCAGTACCGCACACACCGCGTCAGTACCGCACACGCCGACACACACCGCGTCAGTACCGCACACGCCGACACACACCGCGTCAGTACCGCACACGCCGACACACACCGCGTCAGTACCGCACACGCCGACACACACCGCGTCAGTACCTCACACGCCGACACACACCGCGTCAGTACCGCACACGCCGACACACACCGCGTCAGTACCTCACACGCCGACACACACCGCGTCAGTACCTCACACGCCGACACACACCGCGTCAGTACCGCACACGCCGACACACACCGCGTCAGTACCTCACACGCCGACACACACCGCGTCAGTACCTCACACGCCGACACACACCGCGTCAGTACCGCACACACCGCGTCAGTACCGCACACACCGCGTCAGTACCGCACACGCCGACACACACCGCGTCAGTACCGCACACGCCGACACACACCGCGTCAGTACCGCACACGCCGACACACACCGCGTCAGTACCGCACACGCCGACACACACCGCGTCAGTACCTCACACGCCGACACACACCGCGTCAGTACCGCACACGCCGACACACACCGCGTCAGTACCGCACACACACACCGCGTCAGTACCGCACACACCGCGTCAGTACCGCACACGCCGACACACACCGCGTCAGTACCGCACACGCCGACACACATCGCGTAAGTACCTCACACGCCGACACACACCGCGTCAGTACCGCACACGCCGACACACACCGCGTCAGTACCTCACACGCCGACACACACCGCGTCAGTACCTCACACACCGACACACACCGCGTCAGTACCGCACACGCCGACACACACCGCGTCAGTACCGCACACGCCGACACACACCGCGTCAGTACCGCACACGCCGACACACACCGCGTCAGTACCGCACACGCCGACACACACCGCGTCAGTACCGCACACGCCGACACACACCGCGTCAGTACCGCACACGCCGACACACACCGCGTCAGTACCGCACACGCCGACACACACCGCGTCAGTACCGCACACGCCGACACACACCGCGTCAGTACCTCACACGCCGACACACACCGCGTCAGTACCTCACACGCCGACACACACCGCGTCAGTACCGCACACGCCGACACACACCGCGTCAGTACCGCACACGCCGACACACACCGCGTCAGTACCGCACACGCCGACACACACCGCGTCAGTACCGCACACACACACACACACACACCGCGTCAGTACCGCACACGCCGACACAAACCGCGTCAGTACCGCACACGCCGACACACACCGCGTCAGTACCTCACACACCGCGTCAGTACCGCACACGCCGACACACACCGCGTCAGTACCTCACACACCGCGTCAGTACCTCACACGCCGACACACACCGCATCAGTACCTCACACGCCGACACACACCGCGTCAGTACCTCACACACATACACCGTTCAGCATTCAGAAACATGCGTGATACAAGGACAGACGAGAAGCGTCGTTCATCTGATGATCAGGGCCAGTGTTTTGAGTGCTGACCAATGTCTGAAGGCCATTAATCATGGCATCAGATTAGACGTCACACGATCTGCACATGCTCTGACAACAGACCATACATCACCAGCCAGCCCATCCAGCCCGGTCCCAGCACAGCCGGCACAGCCAGCACAGCCAGCACAGCCAGCACAGCCAGCACAGCCAGCACAGCCAGCACAGCCAGCACAGCCAGCACAGCCAGCACAGCCAGCACAGCCGGCACAGCCCGTCCTTTCGCTCCGCCCCCGTTTCCTCACCTTCTTCTTGGCGTCCTCCGCCTTGACGTCCTTCGGCGTCCTCCTGGCCGGCGCGGCGGGTGAGGGACGCGCCTGTGAGGACAGCGAGCGGCGACCGGTGCCGGCGCCCGGCAGCCCGGTCGGCGTGTGGGCCGCTGTTGGGACGCAGAGGTACAGAGGTCAGGTTACAGAGGTCAGGTCACAGAGGTCAGGTCAGGATCACGCACATCAGTACTAGTGTTGCAAAAATCCTGAAATATTGAAAACCACGCCCGGCAGCGCCACTGGCATTAGGCATAGCTCAAGTGGTGCACCACAGAAGCACGGCATAGGCTTACTTGGATACAACCAAGCCCGGCGTATGCACCGCATGTTGTATACTGAATATACATATTGGCTCTACTTGAGCACCACATAATCCCAACAAGTTGTCTGGCTAGTCCTTTCAGGCCCGGCGAAAAGCCCGCCGGGCCTGAATTCAGGCTCAGCGCCGGCTCTGTGGATGAGTTTTGCAACTCTAATCAGTGCCCATTGCGATCTGTTACGAGGACTGGTGCCTTGTATGGCCTTCTTCGATCTGTCGTCAGCACGTTTGTCAGCTGGAATACGTGACGTCAGTGTCTACTTGTTTTGCGTCTACTTGTCTGAGAGTTTCTACAGAAATGGCACAGCAATGACATTCTCAGATTCTCCTCCATACAAAGTAATGCACTTCATCTATAAATCGATGGTGATTTCAGTTAAAATGTTATTATATTTTTTCAAGTAATTTCATAATCAAATGGTCAACAACTGAAGAAGAAAAAAATCATCAGAAATAATTCAAACAATGCAGCGATTTCGTAGCGCTTTCTCTGTCTGCTGACGGACTTTGACAGCAGCGGCAGCCGGCGCGCGACGTCACCAGACACGTGACGTGACGTAGGCAGAATACTGGGCCGTGATTGGTGCTGACAAACGTGCTGACGACAGATCGAACGAGGCCGTTGTTACCCGGTGTTTGGGTACACGCCAAGCCAATTTTCGTACGACCGTCCCCTGCTGAGCTCTGATAAAGCACAATCACTTAATATCACACTGAACAAGAACTGATAGGCCAATCTCCAATATCCCTATGCTAGCGATACGCAAAACTACAGTTAATCCACCCTGTCCTAAGAGTTAATCACAGTTAAACCCCCTGGCTGTCAGTCTGCCAATCTGTGCTGTATTTTATGTTGACACATACCATCCGTGAGCCTGTGACGATGAAGGACGTACCGTCGATGGGCCGCGTGGCGGCGTCGGCGGTGGCGGGTCGGGCCGGGATGCCGGCGATGCTGACCGGTCGCTGGCGGCGCGGCGAGGCCCGGGCCCGCATCGTCGGCCCGGGGGTCCCGCTGCCGGGCACGCCGCTGTGTTGGGACAGCGACGAGGTCGGCCGTGACGGCGAGGTGGGCGTGGCGGCACCGCTGGCACCTGCAGACAGGCCGCGTGTTACCACAGGCAGCCACACAGGGTCGAGTCACAGGGGGTAGGACAGGGGGCGGTGTCATGGGGCACCAACAGGAGGGCTGGGTGGTTGTAAGACGAGGGCTGCTTGTAAGTGGGAGGCGCGGGACGACGTCGACCCTGTACGGAGACATGGTCCGGTCACAGCACGCGTCAGATGATAGGTCTGTAAAGACTGACGAGATTCATCAGCGACGGCGCCCCGCTGTCTAGCATGGGTCGCTGCCTAGAGGGGCATGGCGAGCCCTGACCTGTAAATGACGCTATTAGTTAGGGACGAGCAGTGGGCTAAATCACTCACAGAAGAGAACACTGCAGCAGACGGCTAAGCTACAGGTAGAATGGTCAATAGACAATAGACACTCACTCGGAGATAGCAATCATAGAAGAGAGGTTTTCATTCAAATGTAAACTTCTTAGACCGCCACCAGCAATACTATGGCTGACTGAAATCACCACTGCAACTCAAATAATGAGCGATGCGAATAACACATTCGTAACTAATCAAACTATGTTAGACATAAAACCCATCACCTTGAAAACATAAACCGTAAACACTGTCAGCTGGCTAACACAAATGTCAGTAGTGAAAACAGCCTCACACACACTCCCAGTATGGCAACATCTATTGAGAAACCACACTCCAGTCGCTGTTTGCGCAGCGCAATCCTTCGCAGTTTGCGACAGACTACGATCCATTCACATTCAAAGCACTGCATCACGGCAAATGTAGAGAAAGGCGCAGATAATTCATGCTTAGATCGTGCACCGTCAGAAGTGCTCAAGATGCATTTAGCGCGAGTCAGCCATCATTCTAACCGCAGTAAAGCAGTACATCACAACAACCACAGGCACCTGGTGAAAATCTGCCATAGCCGTCAGCTGCAGGCAGGTCAGCACGCATGCGCAGTAGCCGGATGTGATACAGATGCACCATGCGGTGAGCGCCAGGTCAGGCCACAAGGTTACCTTCAGTACCGACGCACCGGCCTCCGCCTCCCGGGTCGAGGTATACAGGGAGAGGGAGCGAGCCAGCAGGGCTGTTTGTATGTACACGACACGGCGCGGCCAGAGCTAGCTTACAGAGGATGACATATGCTCTTCAGAGGTCAATTGGAATAGATCGGCAGGTGGAAGACCGCCAGTAAACATGTCTGAGAGGGATGCTAGAGGGACTGAGAAACACTGCTGACTCTCGCCCGTTCACTGAACCCGAGATACGCCATTCAGGTGACGCAGTTTTCTAAACATACGTAGTATGATCGATTCAAAACACTGCTCGCCTCGTATCACGAACGTCCAGATCGTAACCCGTCCATTGAGTCACCAGATCGTAAACCGTCCATTGAGTCACCAGATCGTAAACCGTCCATTGAGTCACCAGATCGTAAACCGTCCATTGAGTCACCAGATCGTAAACCGTCCATTGAGTCACCAGATCGTAAACCGTCCATTGAGTCACCAGATCGTAAACTGTCCATTGAGTCACCAGATCGTAAACCGTCCATTGAGTCACCAGATCGTAAACTGTCCATTGAGTCACCAGATCGTAAACCGTCCATTGAGTCACCAGATCGTAAACTGTCCATTG
>JAXIVJ010015033.1:0-2500 GCA_036785665.1 Chirona hameri
ACATATACATATACATCTATGTATATGTATATGTATATGTATATGTATATGTTATATGTATATGTATATGTATGTAATATGTATGTGTATATGTATATGTATATGTATATGTAATGTATATGTATATGTATATGTAGATGTAGATGTAGATGTAGATGTAGATGTAGATGTAGATGTAGATGTAGATGTAGATGTAGATGTAGATGTAGATGTAGATGTAGATGTAGATGTAGATGTAGGATGTAGATGTAGATGTAGATGTAGATGTAGATGTATAGATGTAGATGTAGATGTAGATGTAGATTGTAGATGTAGATGTAGATGTAGATGTAGATGTAGATGTAGATGTAGATGTAGATGTAGATGTAGATGTATTGATTAGATGTAGATGTAGATGTAGATGTAGATGTAGATGTAGATGTAGATGTAGATGTAGATGTAGATGTAGATGTAGATGTAGATGTAGATGATGTAGATGTAGAGATGTAGATGTAGATGTATGATGTAGATGTAGATGTAGATGTAGATGTAGATGATGATGTAGTGTAGATGTAGATGTAGATGTAGATGTAGATGTAGATGTAGATGTAGATGTAGATGTAGATGTAGATGTAGATGTAGATGTAGATGTAGATGTAGATGTAGATGTAGATGTAGAGTGTGTAGATGTAGATGTAGATGTAGATGTAGATGTAGATGTAGATGTAGATGTAGATGTAGATGTAGATGTAGATGTAGATGTAGATGTAGATGTTAGATGTAGATGTAGATGTAGACTGTAGATGTAGATGTAGATGTAGATGTAGATGTAGATTAGATGTAGATGTAGATGTAGATGTAGATGTAGATGTAGATGTAGAGTAGATGTAGATGTAGATGTAGATGTAGATGTAGATGTAGATGTAGATGTAGATGTAGATGTAGATGTAGATGTAGATGTAGATGTAGATGTAGATGTAGATGTAGATGTAGATGTAGATGTAGATGTAGATGTAGATGTAGATGTAGATGTAGATGTAGATGTAGATGTAGATGTAGATGTAGATGTAGATGTAGATGTAGATGTAGATGTAGATGTAGATGTAGATGTAGATGTAGATGTAGATGTAGATGTAGATGTAGATGTAGATGTAGATGTAGATGTAGATGTAGATGTAGATGTAGATGTAGATGTAGATGTAGATGTAGATGTAGATGTAGATGTAGATGTAGATGTAGATGTAGATGTAGAATGTAGATGTAGATGTAGATGTAGATGTAGATGTAGATGTAGATGTAGATGTAGATGTAGATGTAGATGTAGATGTAGATGTAGATGTAGATGTAGATGTAGATGTAGATGTAGATGTAGATGTAGATGTAGATGTAGATGTAGTGTAGATGTAGATGTAGATGTAGTGTAGATGTAGATGTAGATGTAGATGTAGATGTAGATGTAGTTGTAGATGTAGATGTAGATGTAGATGTAGATGTAGAATGTAGATGTAGATGTAGATGTAGATGTAGATGTAGATGTAGATGTAGATGTAGATGTAGATGTAGATGTAGATGTAGATGTAGATGTAGATGTAGAGATGTAGATGTAGATGTAGATGTAGATGTAGATGTAGATGTAGATGTAGATGTAGATGTAGATGTAGATGTAGATGTAGATGTAGATGTAGATGTAGATGTAGATGTAGATGTAGATGTAGATGTAGATGTAGATGTAGATGTAGATGTAGATGTAGATGTAGATGTAGATGTAGATGTAGATGTAGATGTAGATGTAGATGTAGATGTAGATGTAGATGTAGATGTAGATGTAGATGTAGATGTAGATGTAGATGTAGATGTAGATGTAGATGTAGATGTAGATGTAGATGTAGATGTAGATGTAGATGTAGATGTAGATGTAGATGTAGATGTAGATGTAGATGTAGATGTAGATGTAGATGTAGATGTAGATGTAGATGTAGATGTAGATGTAGTAGATGTAGATGTAGATGTAGATGTAGATGTAGATGTAGATGTAGATGTAGATGTAGATGTAGATGTAGATGTAGATGTAGATGTAGATGTAGATGTAGATGTAGATGTAGATGTAGATGTATATGTAGATGTAGATGTAGATGTAGATGTAGATGTAGAGTAGATGTAGATGTAGATGTAGATGTAGATGTAGATGTAGATGTTAGTAGTGTAGATGTAGATGTAGATGTAGATGTAGATGTAGATGTAGATGTAGATGTAGATGTAGATGTAGATGTAGATGTAGATGTAGATGTAGATGTAGATGTAGATGTAGATGTAGATGTAGATGTAGATGTAGATGTAGATGTAGATGTAGATGTAGATGTAGATGTAGATGTAGATGTAGATGTAGATGTAGATGTAGATGTAGATGTAGATGTAGATGTAGATGTAGATGTAGATGTAGATGTAGATGTAGATGTAGATGTAGATGTAGATGATAGATGTAGATGTAGATGTAGATGTAGATGTAGATGTAGATGTAGAT
>JAXIVJ010015033.1:10000-30000 GCA_036785665.1 Chirona hameri
CTGGCTAGCTGGCTAGCTGGCTAGCTGGCTAGCTGGCTAGCTGGCTAGCTGGCTAGCTGGCTAGCTGGCTAGCTGGCTAGCTGGCTAGCTGGCTAGCTGGCTAGCTGGCTAGCTGGCTAGCTGGCTAGCTGGCTAGCTGGCTAGCTGGCTAGCTGGCTAGCTGGCTAGCTGGCTAGCTGGCTAGCTGGCTAGCTGGCTAGCTGGCTAGCTGGCTAGCTGGCTAGCTGGCTAGCTGGCTAGCTGGCTAGCTGGCTAGCTGGCTAGCTGGCTAGCTGGCTAGCTGGCTAGCTGGCTAGCTGGCTAGCTGGCTAGCTGGCTAGCTGGCTAGCTGGCTAGCTGGCTAGCTGGCTAGCTGGCTAGCTGGCTAGCTGGCTAGCTGGCTAGCTGGCTAGCTGGCTAGCTGGCTAGCTGGCTAGCTGGCTAGCTGGCTAGCTGGCTAGCTGGCTAGCTGGCTAGCTGGCTAGCTGGCTAGCTGGCTAGCTGGCTAGCTGGCTAGCTGGCTAGCTGGCTAGCTGGCTAGCTGGCTAGCTGGCTAGCTGGCGAGATTGAGAGATTGAGAGATTGAGAGATTGAGAGATTGAGAGATTGAGAGATAGAGAGATGTATGTTTCCATTTTTAGTGATGACATAAATCCACCACATATATTTAAATGTTGAAGCAAACGTTAATCGATTAAATTTCTTATTTTGATTATGTTAATTGGAAAGAATCAATTCTCAAAATTGTTTCCGTGAATCGAACGGTGATTGAATCATTCAGATTCCAAAATGAAACATGATTGAATCGTTCCAAAAAAGTTGAATAAATAACCAGTCTTCGAGAACCTGAGGTCAGATCGAGCTAATATTGTCACAGCTGAAATCAGGACCATATACGGAATTATGGACCCAGGACCCTATAGACCAATTTTGAACAAAAAGTGAGATGAGGGTGTTTTCGACTTGTCGAAATGGCGTGGAATGCCCCAGCTGTGACTGGCTGAGGTCTTCAACGAGTGATGTGTTGCGGTGGTGTGATTGTGTGCGTGCTTGTTCGGCATGACTGGTCGCTGGGCTGCGCGGGCTATCAGACAGTATTTTTATATGTTTGCCCTAAGCCTGAAATACTGATATATTTTTTCGACACTGTAAATGTGCGTGTGTATTGTCTGTTGATAATAATTATCGGTTTTGTTCATAAAATGCGTGTGTACGGGCGTTATGTTACACCTCCCTGAGTGGCAAGAAAACACCTGCCAGGCGACGTATTTGAGGTTGTGTCACGAAAATACCGCAATAAACCCGCGTGAGCTGTAGATGTACGCCCCAGGCATGAGCCTTGCGAAACCTTGACACCCCAAGCAACGGCGACCGTTACGCCTCTCCCATTGGTAGACGAACTCCCGCAATACGCCCGACTGAGGCGTCAATCGACACTCCACGCATGAGTATTGCGACACCTTAACACCCCATTCAGCGGTTATCAAGACTGTTCCGTTAAACCTATACACCCCATGCAGCGACGATCACGGTTGTTCCGGTACACCTCCCTGAGTTAAAAAACAAAACACCTTCCAGGCGACGTATTTTAGGTTGTGCGGGCATCACACGGGTTAGGGGTGTTGACACCCTGCGCGGGTGTTGATTTTTTTTGTGAGTGTTGGTCGGTCGGAGGCTCGGCCAAAACTTCGGTTCGAGGCGCCGTCCGACACAAGGCCAAATGACTCGTGTGGCCTTGTTTTTACGTTAAGAACTGATTTAAAACAAACTTTGTGTACCTGTTCCTTACATTTTCTTTTACAATCATGAAATGTGCTATTGTTGGCCGATTTCAGTCGTTTTGGTAATACCGTGGCGCTGATATGGCGCTTGGACCCGTCCCTATTCGCCCCCCGACACCGCTGTCTGAATGAGTGCGGTTAGCATTCCGTTCAACTGCGTAGGGCAGGCCGGCATTAAGGTGAAATTACGTCGAAAACTGACAGCACTTAGTTAAATATTCAGAGTTAAACGCAGCAGACTTAAACACAGATTCTGCGTGGAAATGAAATTGCCATGTTAACGACAGGTCAGCGCACACGCAATTACGATGAGTGGTGGCAGTAGGGTCCATAATGTGACTGATGATTGTGTAAACGATGGCAACAGCGACTGGTGCCTAGCAACAGCCTTTCGTACGACTAAAAATAGCCCCGGCTATATAAGCGGTAAGCCGTTAATTAAACGGAAGTATCTACGATCCAAATGAGTGGAAAATATCAGCTAGTTAGTAGCAATAGCGGCCTCTCTTAATCACTGTTCGCTACCCTCGGATTGCAATCGACACGCACCCAGCCTCGGTGCGGAACGCACATTGAAAAATAGCCGCTCGTGCAATCATCATAGCGAAGTTAATACATGCTTATGAAGCTGCAGCGGATACTTTGTCGATAACCCGTGCCCCGGTGGGCCTCTGAGACAACTTCGCCCTGGTGGGGAGGGGGCAAAATGACCCCCACTAACTCGAAAACTAAAAGGGCTAGAAAGACGCGGAAAAACGTTTGAAATCTCTCGAGTAGGACATTCGAAGTTACTTCGGGAATTGTTAGCTCAGGTCAATATTGAGATCACCAGAGGGCATCAAAGGTAAAATTTTCCAAGTTTCGGACTTTGCTCCAAAAAAAAAAAATAGATCGGGAACTATGATAGTTAGGAACAAACGGAAAAGCAATCGAAAGATCATGAACAATGCAATCGCCATTGCTGTCCTCAAATGTTAGCTAAGGTTAATAATTTAAGCTCCAGAGGTCACCAAAGGTGACGATGATATTTTCTTCCAAAAAGTGTTTCGTGAATAACGTTTCATCGGTTACAAATACAGAAATAATTTTAACACCATCGTGTTTTTTTCTCATCAAGACGCTTCGAAATATATTGCTGGTGACCTGATTAGGTCAACTTCAAAATTTGACCTCATGTCAAGGTCATTTGGTGACCCAGGTAAGTCATGTTGCATATGGGGCGATGCGTCCTGACGAGGCAAACAGTGGTATCATTTGCACGTCTCTATCTGTATTCTATCAATAGTTATTGGCAAAACAAAGTCCTGGTGACCTCAGATGACCTCAGCTGACCTTGCATAGGTCACCGAGCAACAATTGCACCTGGTCCATCACGAATGAGCTAAAATAACATGATTGTGAAATAGTTGGCCTGATCTAATCCATATTCTCTGAATAAGAAGCATTTGTATATTTTCCCATTGACTGCAAATGGGGAGGTCACGAAATTGACCTGACCTTAGGTCACCGATATAAAAAACGAGATATACGAAATGTACGTATGTACTTATGACCTTATGATATCCTGTAAGTTGCAAATATCTCGGACAAACGTTGTGGCTTTGGCACGACCACAAACATTACTGGAGGTAAGGTTACTTGATGTGACTTGGTGACCTGACCTGAGATGACCTGAAGTCAAAATTTTCACACAATGTGGTTAATTGATGCCCAACCAGCTGTGCTAAATTTGGAAGCGCTGCGTGCCACAGTTGTTCCGCTATTTCCGCAAAACCTCAGGGGGTCCAAATGACCCCCACCAGGGCGAGGGATAGCGTGATTCGCATAAAATTACTAAATCATCATTGGTTTTCGGAACTATTCTTCCATAGCATGAATTCAAACGTTTCTTGATTTTGCAGGCCTTAGCCCATTAATGCCGATATTTGTTCTTTGATTTGTATCGACGAGCTCTTTAGGGAATTGTTTCTGAGGCTGTTTGGAGACAATATGAGACACTAATACCAAGATCGGTTACCACATCCATGATTTTGTAAATGTGCACAAAGCGCCTGAGCGGCAGACATGGTATGACTGTTGGAGATTAATATTGTACAAAACTCAATAAATGTCTGCTGGGCACTATAGTGACCAAGCGGCGGGTTAAAAAAAATTAACTTTGACAACATTATTGGTCGCTTTACAAATCACAAAACCGTTTTACGCCAACTATTTAGCCTGTGTTTGTGACTGTGTTCATCTGTGATATGTTTGTCTCTCTCTGGGGCAGGAATCGTGACCACTACGCGCATCACGCACGCCACTCCAGCGGCTCTGTATGCCAAGTCGGCCCACCGCAACTGGGAGTGTGACGGGAAGCTCGGCAGCGACGGCAAGGGATGCGTCGACATCGCCCGCCAGCTGGTGGAGAACGCCCCCGGCAAGTTCGCCAAGGTGAGAAGCACGACTCGTCTGCAGGCAGGTGACAATGGTGTTGTGTGTGCATTATTCTCACGATCACCCTCATGGTCTCCCAAGGCCCAAATAGACAGGCGTTGGTGTTGGTTCACCCTGCGTGCCTCGCGTATACTTTATTTACTTTATTCGCGCGTAGTATTCGCCCTATATGTTTTAGGTTTGTTGGTGCACGCATATATTTTTTTTAATCACCATTGTGAACACTATCATTACTTGATTTTCAGATGAAGCGGATATTGGTTGTCATTATTTGCACCACCAACACCATTAGTTATCGTGCAGTTTACAAAGACAAAGTTCATAGATTTCATTCGGACGTTCTGTTTGCAGGTGATCTTCGGTGGCGGGCGACAAAACATGATCGCCAACCTCAACAACACGCGGTTCGCACCGGAGAACCCCAAGGCCTGTGTACGTCAGGACGGCCAGGACCTGACCCACAGCTGGCTGGCAGAGAAGCGGCAGGCCGGTCTGTCAGCCAAGTTCGTCACCACCACCGAGGAGCTGCGAAACGTCAACCTCAGCCAGACCGACCACATCATGGGTGAGTGGTGTGGGCAGACTGGGGCAAGGCAGAGGTTCCAGAGTCTTCTCCGGGGGAGGGCCGATGGAGACCGGGCAGGCATAGGCGCCTCAGCGGTGTTGGAGACGAGGGTAGCCTCTGCCAGGCTCCGTAAGGGACGGATAACGATGGTCTCGGGGCGTCAATGGCGTCGCAGCAGCGCAGTGGCAGAGAAGGGCGTTACGAGGAAATCTGAAGGCAGTTGAGTCTCCATTGATTAATGTTCTGGTGACGACGTTCTGTCTCTGCTGATAAAGTGACGGTGAGGTGACGTTCTTCCCCGGCTGACGGAGTGATGGTGACGACGTTCTGTCTCTGCTGATAAAGTGACGGTGAGGTGACGTTCTTCCCCGGCTGACGGAGTGATGGTGACGACGTTCTGTCTCTGCTGATAAAGTGACGGTGAGGTGACGTTCTTCCTCGGCTGACGGAGTGATGGTGATGACGTTCTGTCTCTGCTGATAAAGTGACGGTGAGGTGACGTTCTTCCCCGGCTGACGGAGTGATGGTGACGACGTTCTGTCTCTGCTGATAAAGTGACGGTGAGGTGACGTTCTTCCTCAGCTGACGGAGTGATGGTGATGACGTTCTGTCTCTGCTGATAAAGTGACGGTGAGGTGACGTTCTTCCCCGGCTGACGGAGTGATGGTGATGACGTTCTGTCTCTGCTGATAAAGTGACGGTGAGGTGACGTTCTTCCCCGGCTGACGGAGTGATGGTGATGTCGTTCTGTCTCGTCTGACGTGTGATGTGATGATGTCGCCGTTCTGTTTGCAGGCCTGTTTGGTAACAGTCACACCCCGTACGAGGATCTGCGGGACAAGAGCCCGAGTGGAACACCCAGTCTGGTGGAAATGACCGAAACGGCCATCAAAATGCTCAGGAAAAACAAAAACGGCTTTTTCCTCGCTGTAAGTACACCGAAATCTGGTATTTAATGTGATTCTTAGTACTCACAATCAATATTTTGAATAGTTAGCGTCATAAATGAACAAAAGGAAAAGCAACTATACAGGGTTATGTCTATCTGCTTTGGAAAATAAACTGAACTAGGTGAACTTGCACCATCTGGTGAATGGTGAATGCTCCGATTTAGCCCGCATAAGCATGTTTTTCGGAATCTCATTTTTTTCTTACCGATACCATTTGGAAATTGTCTGTATTTTTCGAAAATCACCATGTTTTATCGATTTAAAAGCCTTATGACACAGAAACTTGCGGTCAAAGCGGCGTCTTCTGCACGGAGCCGGTGAGCTGGCAGAATGTGTGGTGTTGTAAGACATGATAAATACGGGCCAATCGAAACCCGGCAGCTCATTTAGTTGTATATTACCGAGCAGAGACTTCATTGAATCTATTTCAGAGCTAATAACTTCCCGGATTACGAAGTTTTGTTTGTCAACTTCTTATATCACACATAAATTTCGTTGGATGTTTTTGCATTTTGAAGTAGAAAATCAACAATGGAGATAACGCTAGAGAGAGATGAAACCAATACAGCCGTAAAAGCACCTAGAGTTATTTAGGATACAATGGGTTGCCCTTGCAACCTTGCGGAACCTTGCTCGTTATAGACGCTCAAACATGACAAATATGGGAAAATAGTTGCGTACATGGTGGTGCCGTTAGTGCCGTATTTGGCACTAAAACAATGCATTGCTTTGCACCTGCCACCATGATTTCTACCATTACATCATTGCAATGATGTAATGGTTTAACCCGCGCACGGTTGGGGATATGCACCAAACACGAACGGCCCCACCGGCCGTTTGATTTCAGCCTCGATCTCGAAATCCTAAGATCCTAATCCTAAGATCTCGAAAACCACGCAATGTAGCGACAATCGGAAAAGGGCATTAGATATTTCGAGACAAGCTCTATCGAAAGTATGTCGATCTTGTGTTATGTCAGGTCAATATTGAGGTCACCAGAGGTCATCAAGGGTCAGATTTTCCAGTTTTAGGGCTTCGCTTCAGAAACCCCCAGATATCACAGGAACTATGACAGCTAGGAACAAATGAAAAAAGCAATGGAAAGCACTTGGAAAATACAATCGCTGAGGTGGTCTCAAATTGTTATCTCAGGTCAATAGTTTAGGATCCAGAGCAGTGGCGGTTCGTGGACGTGGTCCTCAAAGTACCTTAGGCCCAAGTTCAGAAGTTGCAACGGGTAGGAGCAGCTGCCAGTTTAGTTAACACACTTCAAACAAATCACAGGCGTAGGAACGTCATAAATGAACAGGGGCATAAATGAACATGAGCAGGGGCCATGCCCCCACTATTTGGCCATATTTTGTGACTTATATTTTTGTTTTGTCTAATGAGGAATGTTTGGGTCAGTAAAAGATAAATCAAGACAAGAGGACTGGGAAATTTAAATACCTATGCAAAAAAAATGCATAGGGGGTTGGGTTTCACTGAAGACAAGATCACAGTTTCACCTCCCCCACTTGTCATGACGTCATCCCAGTTACCTAAGTTTCTGAAACAAATATGAAATAAATCGTTCAAGTTACTTAGGTTTTCTCTCAAACCAAGTTAGAACGTAAGCCAATGTACGGCCTATTTCAGGCTGTTCATACTTGTTGGCGCCCCATAAATCTGGCGGTACTAAAAACTTAACTATTTAGTTCGGCAATGATATCAAAGACTCTGCTTTCAATCATATCTCTACTATATAATATATACAGTCACAGTTCTCTATGCAAAGCAAACCGACAGCGTTCAACAAAAAGTCACGCCTGGCGCCACCTAGTGCCTGGGCTGACGCCTCGCGGCAGCATTCGAATCTGGGCCATCCGAGCAGATCGTATCACGCATGCGCAAGCATCTAGAGGCCGGACGAACAAAACATCGTCATACGCTATTAAAGTACCTTGGTCATACGGTTGCAGAGGATTCAAAAGTTGCGCTCTACTCGGCCGCCAACCGCCGCCGTCCGCCGCCGACGCTAGCTGACTGCGGTGTTATAGTAAAATATCATAATATGGATAATAGATGCTAGTTTTCAAACAAAATGTGGCCAGATCGATAGATCAACATCTTCCCTCGTTCATGAACTTCGATTGCCGTCGCTACGGCTTCTAGGAGCCGAATAATCGCTTTGAGGCCCAAAACATCCGTGCCTCAGATGGCTACCATTGGTCGGCACGGCACGGCAGCGTCGGTTGAGAGGCGTTCGCCCGCTGGTGCCTCAGTAGCTGGGCTGAACGGGCGGAGACGGTGAGGCGGCAGGCCGGCCGGGCCTCAGTCGGCTCGTGCAGTGGTTTGCTTGTAGTATGGTAAACGTAGGTACGGACCGGTAGCTGGTGGGTGGATGGAAGACCCAGAGAATTTCGGTGATATGCCATAATAAAATGCACTGCGATGTGCAGAATGGGAATCATTCACATTTTTGTATATGGCAACCAATGAATATTTCAAAGTGCATTCTTCCTAAATAATAGGAGAGGCCCGGCCTCAGTTGCTTCATATGACGAGTCGCCACTGCTCCAGAGGTCATCGAAGGTCAAAAAGGCTATTTTTTGGTAAAGCTGTTTTCAAAATAGCATTTTACCTAATACAGATAGGGCAATAATTTTGACGCCATGGTGTGTTTCTCGTCAAGGTGCTTCGAATCATATTCATGTTGATCAGGTTAGGTCAACATATAAATTTGATATCAGGTCAAGGTCAAGTGGTGACCCAAGTAGGTCAAGTTGTATATTTGGAGACGTGTATCGATGAGACAAACACATTAGTACCGATTTCACTTCTCTATCTTCATTCTGTCAAGAGTTATATACAAAAAGTGTTGGTGACCTCGGATGATCACGGCTAACCCTGTAGGACCTCGGATGATCACGGCTAACCCTTTAGGACCTCGGATGATCACGGATAACCCTGTAGGACCTCGGATGATCACGGTTAACCATGTAGGACCTCGGATGATCACGGCAAACCCTTAAGGACCTCGGATGATCACGGCTAACCCTGTAGGACCTCGGATGATCACGGCTAACCCTGTAGGACCTCGGATGATCACGGTTAACCCTGTAGGACCTCGGATGATCACAGCTAAACCTTTAGGACCTCGGATGATCACGGCTAACCCTGTAGGACCTCGGATGATCACGGTTAACCCTGT
The DNA here is from genome assembly GCA_036785665.1 of Chirona hameri. Taxonomy (NCBI): domain Eukaryota; kingdom Metazoa; phylum Arthropoda; class Thecostraca; order Balanomorpha; family Balanidae; genus Chirona; species Chirona hameri. The sequence goes on from JAXIVJ010015033.1 coordinate 18,905, forward strand.
AGGACCTCGGATGATCACAGCTAACCCTGTAGGACCTCGGATGATCACGGCTAACCCTGTAGGACCTCGGATGATCACGGTTAACCCTGTAGGACCTCGGATGATCACAGCTAAACCTTTAGGACCTCGGATGATCACGGCTAACCCTGTAGGACCTCGGATGATCACGGTTAACCCTGTAGGACCTCGGATGATCACGGCTAACCCTGTAGGGGTCACTGAACATACAAAAAAAAATGGGTGCCGTAAGCGACCCCCGTGAATTTATGCGCGCTAAATCGCACAATTCCCCACTGTGCATCCGTCTGACTGTCGTTTCTTCCCGGTCCAGGTGGAAGGAGGTCGGATTGACCACGCTCACCACGACACCAAGGCTCGACGCGCGCTCGCCGAGACGCTGCAGTTCGATGACGCGGTGAAGCGGGCCCGTCAGATGACGTCAGAGGAGGATACACTGATCGTGGTCACCGCCGATCACAGCCACGTCATGGCCATGCAGGGCTACCCGGTCCGCGGCAAAGATATTCTCGGTAGGTGGCGCGCGGAACGGTCCCGGACAGTTATAGATGGCGGTATAAGCTTTAGATGTTCTAGATACACGGCATTGAAAACTGTTTGTTCTGGTAAGAACGCTCTTCTTCCGGCGATTCCCGCTATTTCGCACGGACTGCATACCCTGTTATCATAAGCCGTCTTTTTCTCCGTCCAGGAGCCTGGGAGAAGAGCCGAGACGACGGTCTGCCCTACACCACCCTGTACTACACTAACGGTCCAAACTCGAACGCCACCTGGAATGGCACTCACGTGGTGCGAGAGGACCTGACCGGCGTGGACACCACCGGCTGGGATTACCAGCAGCCGGCTGGCATCAGGATGAAGGAAGAGACCCACGGCGGGGAGGATGTGGCCATCTTCGCCTCAGGTTAGCCTTCTGTGGCGAATACAGTCGTTTGTCTTGCCGAATAATCTGATGTGGCAAACTGAGACGTTGCACTTTGTAAGGTCCTACATTGCATTTAAAACGCCATGGTGATCGTTAGAAAAGAACGCTTGTGTGATCGACTAACATTTCAAAGGTTGCACAGTCAGTCTCCCATTACTGCCTCATGTTGCGCCCTACTGTGTGGACAGCCTTGCAACAGATGCGGCTGTCCATGCGTCATGGCGCACCTAATCGTCCACTAAACCACAGGGAACTGACAACCGTCAATATACTACGCACGGTTCTCTGAAGAGCAATTACTTTGTTTACAGGGCCGTGGTCGCATTTATTCCACGGAGTGCACGAGCAGAGCTACATCGCCCACGTGATTTCGCACGCCGCACTCATGGGACCGCGCGCCAACTGCAAGGCGCTCAAGAGCAGCAATGCGTGCGCCTTCTCAACTGCTAGTTCACTCCCGCGCCACTCTGCGGCGTCAATGCTGGCTCTGGTTTCACTAGTCGTCCTAGGAGCAGTCAGAACGCTTTGATGCGGCATTTTAGAGAGCAATAGCAGTCTGAGTTTCCAGTGGTGTATTGAAGCTCGTACTTGTTCGTAATGTTGACTGGTGGGCGGTGGCCGTCGCTCGCGACAGGGCTACCGGCCAAATAGCTATAGAGAACTTGGTAACGTTGGTATAGCTGCGTGCTAGCAGTACGGGCCTTCGTACCAAACCAGCACCCATATAATCATTGTATCCGAACGTCGTTTGGGTTTTAGTAAGCCGTCAATTTGCATTGTGTAGTGTCATGGCCTGGAAGTGGAAGTATCAATGGAAGTGTAGGTATGTGTAAGCCTCATCTTTTTTTTTTAAAGTTGTGAGCTTTCCTATTTGCGATTGCTACGCATACATGAATGATTACGTCTACACTTACTGATTTCATGATTGTATTGCCTGTTGTCTTCACGAGTGTTCGGCTATAGGAGTTGTGTTTGTAGTCATCGACATGTGTGCCTTTGTGTGTGTTCTATGTCGTCGCATTCTGCGTGTAATAAACATCGATTAGCTATAATACAACATGATAAATCATATCCGACATTCACTGTACCCTCTCTTTCTCAGTTATTTCACGTTTAGATACAATTCCGGTAAAAAGGCATTCGGTCATTTGGTGCTCGAGAGTCTCATTCAGTGCAGTTCACTCCTCCTGCACACCGTTATAACTCCATAGTTCGGATATGTTCTGTAGTAAACTCGTAAGCGAACAATATTCCATCCCCAGTTAGACGATAAGCCTTCTGGCCAGGTCCTGTGGTCCAAGTCAAAAGGTACGAAGCGGTTCATTAAGCTGGTCCTGCAAGCGGTTCATTAAGCTGGTCCTGCATCCCTTTCTCATACGTTCACAAGCATTTTGAGAGCTCTTCACCAAGGCGGATCCAGGGGGCGCGAACGGGGCCATGGGGGGGGGGGGGCTTGGGGCCCAAACCTGTTCAAGGGAGGGGGCAAACTATGCTTTGTCCCCCCCCCCCCAGACGTGAAGTCTAATACATGCTATATTTGCGTTTTTAGAACGGTACTGGGCATCCCGATATTTCAGCAGCCAAAATCCAGCTAGCCACAGTCAAAAACTGTAAAAATTTGGCGCCGCTTCGCGGCAGACACAAGTTTCGCAATTGCATATACAAATTTGGTAAATGGGAAAATGAATTGCATTAAGTGTCTCGCAGAGGCTCTCCTTGGCGGTAATTGCTGGCCCTAGGGCCAACTCTCTTCATAAAATATTAACTTTAACCCGCGCACTGCAGGGGGCTTGCACCGAACACGAACAGCATGGGGGTTGATCCCCCCCGTGAGATCTCGAAAACTTTGCTACGTAGCGACAAGCGGAAAACGGAATGTGATAGCTTGATACAAGTTCTATCGAGAGTATTTGAGTTTTTTTAATCAGGTCAAAATTGATGTCACCAGAGGTCATCAAAGGTCAAATTGTCCTGTTTTTTTTTCTCTCCTGTTTTAGGACTTTGCTCCAGAAATTCCCATATCTCGGAAATTCCCATATATATAGTTAGAAACAACCTGAAAAAAGCAATCGCCAGCCAGTGAAATTTGCAATCGATATGATATCCTCAAATTTGATCTCAGGTCAATATTTGAGGCTCCAGAGGTCAAAAAAGAAAAGAAGACGTTTTTTGCAAAATCGTTTTTCGCCATTAACTTTGTACTTAATAACGATAACAGAAAACTGTTAAGGCCATTGTGTTTATCTCGTCAAGGCGATTCAAATGATATACATGGTGACTTTGTTTAAAAATTTGACCTCAGGTCAAGGTCCCAAGTAGGGCATGTTGCATATGGGAAGACGTGTCTCTACGAGACAAACACGTTGCTGTCTGTTTTACTTATCTATCTTTATTATCTCGGGTGTTATTGACAAAAAGGTGATGGTGACATCGGTTGACCTCAAATGACCCCATAGGGGCCACTGAACAAAACTTACACTTGGATCATCAAGAATATCCTATAATAACATGATCCAGAAGTAATTGGACTAATATCATGCATATCCTTGAAATAGGAAGCATTTGTATATTTCCCCATTGACTTATTATGGGGAGGTTACGAAATTGACCTGACCTTAAGTCACCGATATCAAAATTCCGAGATAAACGAATTGTAAGTACTTATGCCCTCATGACATCCTGTAAGTTTCAAACTGATCGGTGAGAAACTCTGGCTTTGGCACAACTGCAAACATTTTTGGAGGTGGGGTCACTTGACCTGGTCTGGTGACCTGACCTGAGATGACCCGAGGTTATTTTTGTTTTTCAAAGTGTGCGCAATTGATGTCCTAACAGGTGTGCTAAAACCCGGCGGCGCTGCGCACCGCCGTTTTTTCGCTATCTGCGAAAAACCTGAGTGGGCGGATATCACCCCCCAGCAGTGCGCGGGTTAAAGCGGGCTACATGTTTAGCTAGTCTGCCGAGTTCCGAAAAAGGCGACGCGAACGCAAAGACGCGGACACCGGCACCCGGAAGTTGCTCCAGCGGTGCCCAACTTGCTGGCCCGAAGAGCTAATAGTGGGGACCAGGCCAGGACTATCTCCCCAAGCCATCTCCCCCAGGCTCCTCCAGATCCACAGGGACCATTTATGCGCGGAGAACTCGTTCTGCCTCTTGCTGCTTTCAAACTGTTACTAGTTTTTTGTCACAGTTCGGTACATAAGTTCACAGTTATTACTATCATATGTATTATTGAGTGCTGACTACCACCAGTCATCGTGATTTACTATCCGATGCGAATGTATATGAAAAACTACATTCATTTCAATATTTGTGCATCATACCGAGATGTGCAGCCAGGAAAAGAGGTATTGGCTCCACTCACGGTCTGGTTCCAATTTTTTTTCCAGGACCCATTTTTTGTGTACGCCGCTTCGCGGCGTCACATCGGTAGTCATCGTCATAAAGAAGCCATAGTCATCGTCTTCGGTTAATTGTAACGCTGAATTGAATTAATAACATTTTTATCTGCTTATCCTCTACATTATAGGGTGTCATAACCTAGGGTGATCTCTTAGATTGATATTGGAATGTAATTATTGTGTGGCGCATGATGCTAAAATTTTGATTTATAGTTAAATCAGTGTTTTAATGTCCGTATATGGTGAGCGCCAGAGAGTTTTCTCGGAAGTCCAAAAATGGCATCTTCGATCACTGCGCCATCTACATTTTGTGGTCGCAGACACTAGCGCCATCTATTGTGGCCCTTTTTAGGGGTAAAACTTGAAAACTGTTGGATGGGCGAGGCTGAAAATGTCACAGCGTAAATCTACGGCCAGATTACCCCTAAAACATCGCTTCATCGAAATATGAGATGTAGTGTGTTATTTCGGGATTTTGTTGTCAATAAAACCTGGAATAGAATATCTGGTGGAGGGACCTGGCAGCTGCCGCCAGGGTCGCTGTCGCACGCTATCGCTCCGCACGTCTTCTGGTCTGGGCGAGATGGTGCCCAGCAGGTGTAGCCGGACACACACATTAGGGCCGGACACCTCAGCAGGATGTGCTCCGAGGTGTCGGTATCCTCCCTGCAGATGAAGCACCAGTCCATCGTGCAGCCGAGCGAGTCGCACTGCTGTACTGCCGGGAAGGGTTTCGGCCGATCCGATGTAAGTAGTGGACCGACCCAGAACAGTGGCCCGCACGAAGCTGGTGGACGTCAGTCGCCGCGGCCCGGTTCAGGCCGGTCACCGGTGCATTGGCGGGACGTGCGAACCCGTCAAGGCACGATACCAGGCCTAGGGCCAGCTTGCGGTGACGCTCGGCCGCGCGGCTCTGGCCGCTGCTCGGTAGACCGTCCTGATGTCCGTGGCCGCATCCTCCTGTGGTGGCGCCGACGCCTCCCCGGCCAGCGCATTGGTCCTCTCATCGCTAGCGAGCTTACGGTGAGACGGTACCCAATGAGGTAAACCCGGCGGCCTCTTGTGCCGCGGCCAGCAGGGCGCGCCAGATAACGGTTCTCAGCGGCGAGCTCTGAGCAGGCGGCCCAGGTCTTAGGCCTCAGGGCCGCCTGCGCCGACTGGCTGATTGTGCAAAGGACCACCTGGTCGTCTGGGTCCCGGTCCACACGTTCCACCATCCACTCGAGGGCAGCACTAATGGCGACCATTTCGTCAGGAAACTGGAACAGAGGCGACTGCGGAGGCGACCACGGCGGAGGCGGAGGTTCGTCGGGTAGCGGGAGTGATAACTCGCAGGGTGACGGAGGCGATACCGATAGCTGCTGTGGCGGATTTGGAGGTGTGTCGGCACCATCGTCCGACCGGCGCGGTGGTGCAAAGGAACGGGTATTGGGCCCATCCCGAACAGCTGCTGCTCGCCATGGTCGCTGACGACAACCAGGAGACCCGGGAGAAGGCGGTCTGTCTCATCCGTGCTGCGCGTCTACAGGAGACGCAAGACGTCAGGAGCTTTAAGCTTCCTGACGTCAACGTAGGAGCTGAAGGATACGCCGACCTCATCGACTGGAGCTCAGCGGAGGTGACTCAGCCACCGCTCCTGCGAGATCTCAGCGACAAAGACCTGCAGGATATCCTGAAAGCCCCAGCTGCTGTCCCGCCGTACCTGGTACCCACTATGGAGAGGACCGTCAGGATGGTCACGGAAGCCTGTTCTTCGGTGCTGGGCGAGGAATCGAGGCACGGCCTCATCACGGCGAGGCTGAAGCACCAACGCATCCTCCCGGCCATCAGCTCGAAGCAGGACATGCGTCCTTTATATGCAATGCATGGTACCGATTATTGACTCAGTTGTATATTACAATAAATTGATATAAAAAAGAAATTGCTATGTATTTAGTTACGACTGCTTAAACTTTGTTATCAGTCGCTATGAAACAAAAAAATATATATTTTCCAACAGCGTGAAGACGAATTCCTGTCTCGACACCCATTCCGTTGTTAGTCCACCCGAATCAATATATTGGTAATGTTCTAGCTCCTTTCTTTAAATAATAGACTGTTTCTCCTATGAAGACGCTAACTTCGTAAAACTTTTCCACAGAACCTCTGATATCCTACATCGATCAGGGTAACTGGAAGCCTGTCGACCAGAGTTCGTCACGGGCTGGGCTGGCCCTATCGGCCATGGGCCGGGCTGGGCCTGGACTGGGCCTGGGCTGGGCCTGGGCTGGGCCTGGGCTGGGCCTGGGCTGGGCCTGGGCTGGGCCTGGGCTGGTCCTGGGCTGTGCCTGGGCTGGGCCTGGGCTGGGCCTGGGCTGGGCCTGGGCTGGGCCTGGGCTGGGCCTGGGCTGGGCCTGGGCTGGGCCTGGGCTGGGCCTGGGCTGGGCCTGGGCTGGGCCTGGGCTGGGCCTGGGCTGGGCCTGGGCTGGGCCTGGGCCGGGCCTGGGCTGGGCCTCAACTTTAAGGAAATCACCGGGCTCTGGACGGGCCTGGGCTGAGAATGTTGAAGCTTAGGTCAGAGCTGAAGAAAAAAATTCAACCAGCGGTTCACTTCCACAGCAAAACACTGTGGCTGTGGCTTTTTGTTTGTTTTTGGTTAGCATCACATTTATAGTATACAAGTAAATATGCTAGGATAGTGATTGCAAGTTTTGTGAAAATATTTATATGCTTAAACTGAACGGGCCGGACCGGCCCTGGGCCTCAATATTATAAATTTGACCGGGCCTGGTGTTCATGGGCCTGGGCCGGGCCGAGCTGGGGGCTGGTGGGCCCGTGACGAACACTGCTGTCGACCATTTGAAGTGGGGATGACCCGGCTGTCCTGCTCTATCGCCACAACCTCGCCCATTCTGTCATCACCGCCTGCCAATTCAGTCTGCCGAATGCCGAGCTGAGCTAGACCGGCGGCCGGTGTTCCGTGTGTATGAGGTGGAGATACGTTTTGTTTGCCTTTGCACATCTGATTGGGAAATAGAAGTGAATACAGCTTTGGTCAGGGGTCCGGGAACAGGGGGGCAGCGGGGGCGCTTGCCCCCCCCCCCCACATCTGGACCGGGGGGGGGGGGGGCGCCCCCCCCCCCCCAACCAACTTTGGTGAGCAGAAGTTTTCCTAAAAATGAGCTCTTTCAATTTTCTTCACAAAAAGTTATATAAAATATGAAAGCCTCTTATATAAAATTATTATTTATGATTATATATTAATTTAAAAAAAAAATATAAAATATGAAAGTCACTTTCATTTTTTCAGTTTTCTTTTATAGCATGTCATAAGTATTATTATTATATAGCTTTGCCTTTATAGCAGTATCGTATACCTTTCTTTTTCTTCCTTTTCCTTTTTCCATTGTGTCCTATGAGATATAATGGAAAATTTTGGTAGCAGTAAATTTGGTAGCAGTCGTCAGCTTGGCGCGTCGTCGTTAAAATAACGCACTGACGGCGATAATAATCTGCTGCATTTTGTTTATAAGTTTATCCCACGTCAACGTTACGGATGTGGTCAAACTGCCAACTGGCGTGCGGCTCTCTAGCTGTCCTCTCTGTCTCTGCCGACGGGGCGGCAATTGCAAGCAAGAGTTATCGTAAATGTCGTAGGTTACCGTCATACGGTGATGAAGCAGTCGCTGCAGCCCACACTCGCGGGCTTCTTCAAGAAAAGCAAACGTCAGCCGCCAGGTACGAGTATTTTATTAGACGACAGGCGGGTTTACAAAGGCATACGGTTCATAGTAGGAAACGGGGATGGGGGGGATGGCATGACCCCAACTTTTACATAATTTTTGCTTTCTATGGTAACCCGCGCCGTGTCGGGGGTGGGGCGTTTAGACGTCTCCCCCCCTCCCCCCCCCCCCCCCCCCCCTCTCCCTAAGGTTTTTCGGATAGCGAAAAAACGGCGGCGCGCCGTTTTTGCCGTTTCAAAAACGGCGTACGGCGCACAGCGCCGCCGTTTCAACCGCCTTTATTTGTCACACCTGCTCGGGCATCAATTACCCACATTGTGTGCAATTCTTGACCACAGGTCATCTCAGGTCAGGTCACGTGACCACACCTCCAAATAAGTTTGCGGTCGTACCACAGCCACAGTCTTTGGTCGATCGGTTTCAAACTTACAGGATTTCATCAGGTCATAGATACTTACAATTCGAATATCTAAGATGTTGTATATCGGTGACCTAAGGTCGCCGGTCGGGTTAATTTCGTGAGCTCCCATTATAAGTCAATGGTAAATAATACAATGTTTCGTTTTCCGAGGATACACATGATATCAGTCCAATTCCTTCTGGATCATGTTATCATAGGCTATTATTGATGATCCAGGTTAAATGTTTGTTCAGTGACCCCTACAGGATCAGCAGAGGTCAGCAGAGGTCACCAACACTCTTTGTGTCAATAACTCTTGATAGAATGAATATAAAGAAGTGAAATCGACATCAATTTGTTTGTCTCGTCGAGACACGTCTCCCAATATGCAACATGACCTACTTGGGTCGCCACTTGAAATTGACCTGAGGTCAAATTTCTAAGTTGACCTAAACTGGTCCAAATTAATGTGATTCGAAGCGTGTTGAAGAGACAAATATGATGGCGTCACAACTATTGTATCTTTATTATGTAAACAGTTATTTCCGAACGTTTTGCCAAAAAATAGCCCTTTTGACATTTGATGACCTTTGTTGCCTATACTATTGACCTGAAATAACATTTGATGACACTATATGATTTAATATTTCAAGAGCTTTCGATTGTTTTTCTGTATGTTCCTAGATATCATAGTTCCCGAGATATTTGGGAGTTTCTGGAGAAAAGTCCTAAAACTGGGAAATCTGACCTTTGGTGACCTCTGGTGACCTCAATAATGACCTGAACCAAAACATGTTAAATAGTTTCAAAGTGGTTTTTGATGAGCTTTCGAACCGTGTCGGTTTAACAATGAGGAAAATTTTAGAACGAAAAGGTGCACCAAGATGAGAAGTGAGAAGATTGCGCAAAAAAAATTAGTTTCGCCCCCCAACTTTAACCCATTAACGCCCAGCAATACTTCCAGTCATTTTAATTGTGTGATTTTTTTTGTACGCTATGCGGGTTGTGGCAGATTAAGAAATCCTGAAAATATTAACTTAAAATATAAATAACTTTTTGAGATACAGCATCGACCAAAAATGACCCACCGGGCGCCTGCTCGGGGTGCGCGCGCTGCCTCTGCTGCGACGGCGCGGCCGGCCCACCCCGTCGCCCGCGCCGGCGTTGGCCTAATTTATGAGGTTGAGCCGGCCAAAAAATAAACTGTGGGGTGTCGCGTACCAGCTTTATTGGCATCAACAACCACCTTGATCATGCGTCATCACGTATTGCAAAACCAGACGAGTCATGACTATATCGGCACGGTACTTGCCTATTTCTAAACCGTGACGGTAGAACACAATCACGAGCACTGTGCATGCGCGATTAGCGATTTATTTCCCTCACCTGTCGTCTCTTCATAGACCTGCATAGCTGCCAAGGAAGCACTACATCCGCCAGTGGCGGCCGATTCCCGGGGCAGGATGGGCAGTTGTCCACCCAGAAAAACAAATAAGGGTGGGCAAAACTATGTTTTTCCACACTCACTTCGGCCTAGGGGCCCTATGTGCGGAACCGATGCCTTCCCGTGCGGAGGACAGGCCCTTCCGTGCAGAGAGGAGGCCCCCCCCCGTGCAGAGAGGAGGCCCTTCAATGCAGAAAGGAGACCCTTCTATGCAGAGAGGAGACCCCTCAGTACGGAGAGGAGGCTCTTACATGCGGAGAGGAGGCCCTCCCGTGCGGATACGAGAACCCTATATGCGGAAAGGAGGCACTCTCGTGCGGAGAGGAGGCTCCTCTGTGCGGAATAGAGGCCCTACATTGCGGAGGAGAGGCCCTCTCTTGTGAAGAGAAGGCTCTTCTGTGCGGAAAGGAGGCCCTCCCGTGCGGAGGGGAGGCCCTCTCTTGCGAAGAGGAGGCTCCTCTGTGCGGAAAGGAGGCCCTACCGTACGGAGAGGAGGCCCTTCTGTGCAGAGAGGAGGCCCTTCTGTGCAGAGAGGAGGCCCTTCTGTGCAGAGACGAGGCCCTCCCAGGTGGAGAGGAAGCCCCTCTGTAGAATGGTGGATTTTCCCTGCGGAGAGGAGGCTCCTCTGTGTAGAAGAGAGGCCCTCCCGTGCGGAGAGGAGTATTCTTAGCTCTGGCAAGGACCTTATTATGCGGAGCGTTCCAGGACAGATCAACAAGGCTCTTACACCAAATACAAAGTCAAACAACTCAACACCTCGAATCACAAAAATTTCAGCACGTTCGCACGCTAAACAGTGACAGGAAACGCTGACCCTTCCTCGTTTCGCGCGTTCTGCCCGGGATCCCTGTCTGCGCGCGGGCGGCCCCCGGCTGGTGCGAGGGGCGAGCACACGCCCGGTGAGTCAAAATTGGTCGATCAAAATTTCGCGCTTGCTGTGAGCCGCGAATAAAGAGGAAAGTGAAAACGCTTGATATGACGGAGTACATCGTACATTTATCTTGCATTTGACAAACTTTATCTGGCCATAATACAGGTTGCTGGTCAAAATTTCTAGCCTGGATAGACCCAATGTCGTGGTATAGAAAAATCGCCAACTTTGTCACCCTGCCAAATCTAGTTCCGGCAGCCGGCGTCGCTCAAGCCGGAATGTTTACTTTTAGACATCCCTCCCCCTAGTCTAGAC
>JAXIVJ010015034.1:2500-32767 GCA_036785665.1 Chirona hameri
ATATATATATATATATATAATATATATATATATATATATATATATATATATATATATATATATATATATATAAATATATATATATATATATATATATATTATATATATATATATATATATATATATATATATATATAATATATATATATATATATATATATATATATATATATATATATATATATATATATATATATATATATATATATATATATATATATATATATATATATATATATATATATATATATATATATATATATATATATATATATATATATATATATATTATATATATATATATATATATATATATATATATATATATATATATATATATATATATATATATATAATATATATATATATATATATATATTATATATATATATATATATATATATATATATATATATATATATATATATATATATATATATATATATATATATATATATATATATATATATATATATATATATATATATATATATATATATATATATATATATATATATATATATATATATATATATATATATATATATATATATATATATATATATATATATAATCACCTGATGAATATGCGAGTGTGATAATCTGCATATTGTGAACGTGTACAGATTGAACGATAAATCTGTATATTTTGTAATGCTCTAGAGTAGATTTGATTTGATTTTGTGATAACAAAATTATTTTTGGGAGAAAAAATGTCCCCAATATCAACATTTTCAAATACATTCAAAAACCGGAAGATATGTTGGAGAACCAAGTATGGACGATGCCCAAACCGAATTTGAAAGCAATATCTATATTTTTGACTTATTATATCCGGTTTTACGCTAGCCGTTGGCAATTGGAATGCGAGAAACCGAAATATGCATACTGGCAGCGAAAAACTGATCGCCCCAAAGAAACGCAGCTGCTAATTGACTATTCCCTTAAGTCTGTGCGATCCGGAAAACCGCTCGTTGATAATTTTGCTTGCAAGCATACCTTATGTGCTGTATTGTGGGTGAAATCAATGAAGCATGTTGTTTGTTGCATGCCCTTTATTTTGCTGTACTTTGGGCCATTTTCATCAGGCGTAAAAATGTAAAATTTCGCCTCAAGTCGTCTTTTTTTTTAAAACGTTCCCGTTTTTTTCTTCTGAAAACTTTCCCGTTTTTTTTTTCTCACAAAGAATGGGACGCACAACTAAGTGTAACGAACGAGGTCCATTATCTTGCTCGATTCAGCCGGGTTCTGATCCTCCGACAACGGCATAAACTTCCCCAAAACCAAAATATTTGTCGCTTCACTGACACAAATATGTCGCCAACGCTCGCTACCAAGTTACCGAAAAAATAGACGTCTGAGTAATCAGTTGTGGAATTTGTTTTTGTTTTCGCCCTCGAAGCGGCGCGAACAATTCTTCTGCCTAGATTGAATTAATAATTAACTAATTTGATTCACAGAGTTTATATAAAATGGACATTGACTGCATTTTTAACAGATACAAATAATGCCTACGAACATCATACACTGGTACGACCGGTTTAGCTCCCTTTATGCTAGGTTTTAATTTGATGCATCTATATCACTATTTGATAAGCGTCTGTCTGTCTGTCTGTCTGTTTGTCTATTTATCCGCCATGAATGTATCTAATTAAAGCGGTAATTCTACATTGCAGTACCACCTTGATATAAGCACGTGATGCACGTGATTTTAAACCCGCACTGCAGGGGGGTTGATTTCCACCTCCCCCCCCCCCACCCTCAGGTTTTTCAAAGATAGCGAAAAAACGTCGGCGCGCACCGCCGCCGGGTTTTGGCACACCTTTTAGGACATCAATTTCGCACACTTTGAAGAGAGAAAAAATAACCTCGGGTCATCTCAGGTCAGGTCACCAGACCAGGTCAAGTGACCCCACCTCCAAAAATGTTTGCAGTTGTGCCAAAGCCAGAGTTTTTCACTGATCAGTTTGAAACGTACAGGATGTCATGAGTGCATAAGTACTTACAATTTGTTTATCTCGGAATTTTGATATCGGTGACTTAAGGTCAAGTCAATTTCGTAACCTCCCCATAATAAGTAAATTGGGAAATATACAAATGCTTCCTATTTCAAGGATATGCATGATATTAGTCCAATTGCTTCTGGGTCATGTTATTATAGGATATTCTTGATGATCCAAGTGTAAGTTTTGTTCAGTGACTCCTATTAGGTCATTTGAGGTCATGCGAGGTCACCATCTCTTTTTTTGTCAATAACTCCCGACATAATGAAGATAGAGAATTAAAACAGACATCAATGTGTTTGTCGCGTCGAGAAACGTCTTCCCATATGCAACATGTCCTACTTGGGTCACCACTTGACCTTGACCTGAGGTCAAATTTGTAAGTTAACTTAACAAAGTCACCATGTATATCATTCAAAGAGCCTTGACAAGATAAACACAATGGCGTAAACCGTTTTTCGTTACCTTTATTAAGTAAAAAGTTATTAGCGAAAAACGATTTAGCAAAAAAAAAAACGGATTTTTTTTTTTTTTTTACCTCTAAAGCCTCAAATGTTGACCTGAGATCAAATTGAGGTCACCTTACCGATTGTAAATTTCACTGGCTGGTGTGTTATTTTTATGTTTGTTTCTAACTAGCATAGTTTCTGAGATATATGGGAATTTCTGGAGCGATGTCCTAAAACAGGAAAAACTGGAAAATTTGACCTTTGATGACCTCTGGTGACCTCAATTTTGACCTGACCTAAAACAATACTGAATACTTTCAATAGAACATGTATCAAGCTATCAAATGCCGTTTCCCGTTTCTCGCTACGTAGCGTAGTTTTCGAGATATCGGGGGGAGCGGAAATCAACCCCCTGCAGTTTGTGTTCGGCGCAAAGCCTCTGCAGTGCGCGGGTTAAGGTTTTCAAACGAGTTTACGGATACTGCCAAGTGGTATATAATTCGTACATTTCCGACGCATTTGATACGATAGTTTTAGTCAGTTGTGGTTGTGCAGTTTTGGGCGAAGGTTTGTGCTGTAACTAACATAGAAGGTGTTAAGAAATATTTTTCCGTTAAAAAAAACACAGTTTACGGATACGTGTTTGCATCGCTTCACTCCAGTCGAAAGCCAATCAGATCCGACCACGGATACTACAGTGCCACAACCAATGAGAAGCAACCACGGAATCACTGCGAAACGAAGGTCATCGACATACGGTACGGCATATATCAATGAACATATACGCTTAGCCGGGGTGGAGTTTTCACGGGTTTAACGGGTGTGTAGCGGGTGCCATAGGTATACTACGGGTATAATGGGTGAATGCTGGCTATAACGGGTTTATCACGTGTTCCACAGGGGCACAATGGGTACCATGGGTGTATGTCGGGCACCGTAGGTTGTTGATTGGTACATCGTATGTATGACGGGTACAAAAACGTATTATAGGTACGACAGGTGTCACGGGTGGTACGGGTTATCCAATCCCTAATTGCCTATCACTGGCTTGCACCACCACTTGACTTGTAATCGCCCAGCGGAGCGGACGGGTTAGCACTAGGTATTACTATTTGATAACCCCAAATGCTCCAAGCGGCTTGAGGCGCTGCCAATCTTCGCCGGTTGCAAGGTGTACAAGCATGATTTTGCTAATGTTGGGTCTAGAAGAAAAGTATATACATTACTGTCCTGAAACGTCACAAGTATTAATATTGAGAAGAAATTGACAGCCACATAACAATTGTGCCGCCAAGAGGCGCGAAATTTGATTGTTTGGAAGGCTGGAGCACTATTTTGCTATTTGAATCAGACCGTATGGGGTATCACCAGGAAATGAGACTGGAGCAAAAGGGAAGTCCAAAAATCATGTTGCTCCCCCCCCCCCTTAGGGCTAAAGGGGCCCCACTGAAGCCGCCGGTGCCCCCTCACCATAATTTAAGTCCGCCTCGCCAAAATGCCCACCAAGTCAAAATTCCTTACGGGAGGCCCTGGATGTGAGAGCGGAAAGATGTCTTCTGAGGGCATGGGCGGAGAATGCGGTATGGCAGGTATGGCCATGGCCACACCATCTTAAAAGTTGGTGTGGCAGTGCCACACCAACTTCCTGACTTGATTTTTACTTTTGAATGTGACATTTTATGAGTTATTGGTAAAAAATGTAAAAAAATAGCCTAATGCAAGCCTGGCAACTAAATTTATCAAACAACTAAACACACATTGTTATAGGTAAAATGTATATTGACGCCTTAAGGTAAGTACTTATTTTAAAATTGCAATTCAATATTGGGAGTTAGTCTTGCACACTAAAAATGGAACAAGTAACTTAATACAAGCCTGGCATAACAATATCAAGCAACAAAGCACATGACGACAAAAGGATTTCCTAAATACAGAAATAGATCACAGAACATAACAAATCGAATTAAAAATTCACAGCTAGTAACAAAATGTATCTACCATCCCAACAATATTATCAGTTTCATTCAAGAAGCCTTCAAACTCATACTCATATTCCAAGGTATCAATTTATATTAGGCACAAAGTATTTCCCAAAGCCTCAAATTGATGAATAAAACAATCATATGCAAGCAAAGCATTACATAAATATCCCCTAAGTTCATAAGTTACCCATAAATTTTACAATAATACATACATTTTGTCATCTAATATAAAATAATGCATATTTGTGTGCATCTTAGTCCCTCCAATCTTAGATGTAGTGGTTTACACGTACCAATAGCAATGCAATATTTCGTCTTTCTTGCGCCAAGAGAAGTGCATTCTAATACTATCAAGTACTATAGAAATAGTTTTTTTTGGAGAAAACAAAGGCGAGAATTTGTGCGGGGAATAAAGGAAAACGGAAAAATAATCAAGTTTCTCATTCCAAAGTGTTTCCAAAGTAAAAACTATTATATGACCGTGGTAAAAACCAAGGTTCTATAACCAGGTAAGGACACGAGCCATTTGACCTTGAACTCGGAGGACCGCCGTATGACGTCACTGCCGGCAGCCGGCTGGAAGCCAGCAGCCGCCGGCCCGCTGGCGGATCCAGGGGGGGGGGGGGGGCATCAGGGGCAAATCTCCCCCCCCCCCCACACACACACAGGAATCTAGGAGGGGCATTAAATACAAGTATGCCCCCCCCCCGCGCGTTCCCAATGTATCGTACAATCGTAAAAATTGTCTTTGCAGCAGTCAAAATCCAGCTATACACAGTCAAAAACCGTAAAATTTCGCACCGCTTCGCGGCATGACACAACATTCGCAATTGCTTATGCAAATTTGAAAAATGGGAAAGTGAATAATTCCATTAAGTGTTTGACAGAGGCTCTACTTGGCGGTCATTGCTGGCACTGGTGGATTCAGGGGGGAGGCATCGGGCAAATGCCCCCCCCCCCCTCCCACAGGAATCTGGGAGGGGCATTAAATACCAGTATACCCCCCCCCCCCCTCGCGCGTTCCCTGCACTGAATGTGAAAAACAATGAAAACAAACAATGAAACTTCATGAAAACGGAAGTTTTTTCTCGAGTGATTGCATTGGAAGTTTGTATGTATCCCTTTCTTTCAATGATAGACAAAACAACGCACCTGATGCAATTCAAGCACAAATTCACTTAACCCTTAACACGCTTACCCGGTGACACTTAACCCGCGCCCCGCTGGTGGGTGGGGGGGGGGGGGGGGGCAGAATCTGCCCTCCCTCCCGGATTTTCTCAATAACTTGAAAACTATGATAGATATCAACGTTAAACTTTCAGTACCTCGTGCTGCATCTATTCTACGTCTTTGCAACAAATTCCAATGACATTTATGCAGTTTTTGTGGGAGATAATGACGTTATAATGACGTCATGCCATACCATTTTTTTGTGGAAAAACGATAAATGTTTGAACAATCGTAGAAAATAGAGGTTTGTAGAAAATTGAAAAACAAAAATGTCAAAAGAAAATAAATGACATTCTCTTCAAAATGGTTATCTCTGATTTTCAAAATTATGTGTTTTTGACCCCAAAAATGAAAATGAATAATTTTTTCCGGAAACAAAATTAACATGATACATTTTTACAAATTTGAAGTGAATTTCTTAAGCTCGAATACAAAAATAAGGTGACTGGCCCAAATCCGCAGATAAAAAAAAATGAGGGTACCTTTTGCCACAAAAAGATGCCCCCCTTCCCTCCCCCACGGAGAGAGGCTGGATCCGCCAGTGCGCCGGCCACACCAACTTTTGAAACGATTCTCCACCCATGTCTGAGGGTGTCAGGGTGCCTTCCAAGAGTGTTACAATGCTGTTGGTAGACGCAAGGGCGCCCTGGCGGCCTCCCGAGAACGCTACGGCGCCGGCAAATCCTTCACAAGAACGGCGCCACGGCGCCCGGGTGCCCGAGGGCGCCGTTTTCTAATGCAGGGGGCTTTAGCCCCTACGGCCCCCTGGATCCGCCCCTGGCTTGAGGTGAGACGACACTATCCGACAACAAACGCCGTTCGTGGGATGTTCTAGCGCTAAATAAACGGAAAATATAGTGATACGCGAAAATAAAACTGAACCAAATTATGTCATACAGGTCAATTGATCAACGATGATCAGCTATGTTCCTATAGTGTAGGGAGGTGAGACAGTGGACCATAAGATTCGTGCAGTCCAATGTGAAAAAAGAGATGTGATTAAATGTCTCGCGAAAATAAAATGCTGTCAATCAGCGGCGAGCGGCAAACTTCCGAACATTTGTGTTTTAATGCAAAAGTGCGGATGCGGTTTTTGACATATAGTTTTTATATTTTACAGGTGGAATCCAAATATATCAAGCTTACGGTTGCAAGCCTTGCATTTTCGAAGAAAGACGCCAGATTTTCGAGAACAAAAAACTCGATTAATAGGACATCTGACGCTCGCTAGGGCCCGGGGCCAAATCCATGCGTTCAGTGTATTTTGGCCGCTGCAAGGGTTACGCAATTCGTTAACCAAAAAGTGCGGACGCAGCTTTACATTAAAGAAACTTGAGCACATTCGTCCGTAATGGAACTGGCTATCCTGCTCCGCTATTACATTTCTGATGCGATTGGTAGTTTACTTTCAATTGCTTGATATCTTCAATAAACCCATGTTTTTCTTATGGGAGGGAGTCTCCACTACGCCCGCCCGGGAGTCGCTGGTTCGTTAAATGGGACACCATGCGATGTGAACCACTGCACAACCAAAGGTGTGTTGATAAAAACAAAAACATTGCATAAAAGGCAAGCTAAGCTTACCGAGAACAAAACAAAATATCAGTCAATACCTTCGATCAAGTGACCAATCATCATAAACACGGAAAACCATTCATCATGTTGTTCTGTGAGGAACAGGATACTGATCGGACTCAGTCACATTCGGCATTATCTTCCGCGAAACGTGGTTCTCACTATCGTCCACGGTTGGGTTATGTCACACGTACGTTACTGTATAACCGTTTTTGGCAACTGCTCAGACAGAAATCACAGGCAGCTCCGAAGAGTGATCCATTTTTGTGCCAGGGTGGTATCTGGAAGGCGTAAATTTGACCATATTTCGGACGTTTTGAGTGGCCCAGGGTGGCTCACCTCCATACAGCTATCAGAATATCACTCTCTCACTCTGGCCCAACGTGCACGGTGGTGGGAGGAACCTGCATTTCTGGCCTCGCTATTTAGCCGAAATGCTGCACATCGCAATAGGCGCACACGACAGGACGAGCAGTTCCATATACCTCGCATCCGCACTGAAGCCGGTAGACGTCAGTTTTCCTACCGAGTCCCTCTTCTTTACAACAGTTTACCAACCGAACTGACTGGTCTGAGGCCTGCCTCATTTAAACGGAACTTGCGGGTACATGAAAGGTCGAGGTGTAAACTAACGTGTGGCAGCCATGCTTTGTCTGTGCTATTGTTTTCACATTACCAGTTTATATATATTTTGTGTTGATGCATAGTTTTGTAAGCCGTGCACCATTGTTTTATCCGGTATGTATCTGATGAGTATGAATGTCAACTCCCTGTTTCCCCATGTACCTACTGTTTTATGTCTCGTGACACCGGGCTAGGAATAGCCACAGTGTGTGTGGATGGCCCGAAGTCGTTAAATACAAATACAAATTTCAAACTGGGTATGCTGTGCTACAGTTGATTTTGAACCTAGTATGCCATTTTTGAATGGATGTGGACTGAGCCAATCAACTGAACGGTTCGTCGTATATGTCCCCCGTAGTGACCGTAACCACAATGGATAATACACCAAGCTGACCAAATCGCCTGGAGTTATGGCTGTGTTTTATGGCGGCATTTGTTCCGTTGATTAATGTTCTCAATCGCGCCACGCGTTTCTCGGAGCTGCAGTCGGGTTCGACCAACTGTTACAAGACGAATATCTGCCAATCGAGCGGTGATTCGGAGGGGCCTGCCGCCGGGACTGCGATTGGTGGCGACACTGACGAATAGCCTACCCAGCCTTCGATGTCAGGTGGAGCCTCGGTAACGTATGTATATATATATATAGCCAACTGACAGCAAAGTATTGACACGGCCTTGTGAATGTTAAGAAACTCTGACGTCTGGCGTGGGATATTTATTTGTAGTGTTCAAGCCTGGCGCTTGACGGATGGTGGCAAAATGATGGACGAGAGCATAGGTTGCTGAAAAAAATGACCCACCTTCATAATGGGGTTTTAAACTGAGATAGCAGTTGCGTAGGCCATGTCGAGAAAGCAGTTACTGCATACTCTACATATTGTGTTGTAAGAATTCTCCTGCCAAATATATTTGATGTTTTATCCTAAGATTCAGCGTTGTGTCGAAAATTTCAGCGCTGTGTCGAAAAGCTTCATATGGTTGCATGTGTTAAAGGGTTCACCTTTAACATGGGATTTTGAACTGAGATAGCAGATGTGTAGAGCATATCGAAAAATGGGTTGTGGTGAAATAATTACCTCGCTGCGCTAAGTAATTTCGACACAGGACTAGTGGGGCCCTTTTAGAAGAAGAAGTTTAATTTCCCCGAAACTTGTTTCGGGTCCTCACAACGGTTATGTACGTTACAAGCAGCCTGCGTATATATGCATAAAGTCCGTCGTTATTTTGTGCAATAGTTTCCATATCCAAGCTACCATATGCATTACGTCATAATTGTCATGAAATTTGTTATGGCCATGAAGCAGAAAAGATAAATATGCCCATTGTTCGACGGATATCCATCTATCGTTCAAACAAATGCCATATTCGTTTTTTCAGCTCGAAATATGCCGTATAGCCAAATTTCAGGACAGCTTTCATGGTGACCTATTCCTCAAAGCAGCGTTACTGGACCAATGAGAGAACCCTTCGCAAATGATTTGGCTAATTATGTAAGCAACTATCCGATAATCATTACATTTGAACAGACTACCTTAATAAATAATATTTTGTTTACTCTTCCGTGTATTTTATATATATATATATATATATATATATATATATATATATATATATATATATATATATATATATATATATATATATATATATATATATATATATATATATATATATATATATATATATATATATATATATATATATATATATATATATATATATATATATATATATATATATATATATATATATATATATATATATATATATATATATATATATATATATATATATATATATATATATATATATATATATATATATATATATATATATATATATCTAGCTATCTATCTATCTATCTATATATTATATCATTCCGAGTATTGTGCATCTTCTTTCGAAACACGCAATGTCATGACATGAGCCACTTTTAAAATTTGCGCCACTTCTCGCAATCTATACTGAATATGCGAGTCTATGTTTTCGAAATGTATTGCTTTCTAAAAATTGCATTTTGGGGGTAGATCTTGATAATGTACCCAAACCAATGTCATATTCACAATTTTCAGGTACGCCCCCTCCCCCCGCAGTTACTATGGTACACACTAAGGTCCGGCTTCTTTCTCCTCTAGCGTATGTTTACGGTGAATTAAAAAACAACTGTATATGCATTCAAACCGCATTACTGAGAGCTTCAAATTTATATATTGACGCATTGGCTCACCTTATCCATTGGCTACTTTTAAGCAAAAATCCATTTTTACCACCGCAAAACGATTAAAAACGGGTTTTTGCTTAAACGCAGCTTTTTGCTTAAAAGCAGCCAATGGATAAGGTGAGCCAATGCGTCAATATATCAATTTGAAGCTATTAGTAATGCGGTTTGAATACGTATATGGTTGTTTCTTAATCCGCCTTCACACATACGCTAGAGGAGAAAATAAGACGGACCTTAGTGTGTACCATAGCAACTGCGGGTCCCTGTACATATTATAATATTCGCAGCGATTTGGCAAGGTGGATAATTTCCTTTAAGGTAAGGCCAAGCACTTGTGAAGATCAAGAATATTGGCTTTCTAAACTGCAAAATATTAGTAAAAATGGTTGTATCCATTTAACACAGATGGCAATGATAGCATACACTATACATGCACCCATACAAAGGGAATATGCTGTAGGAACATGTTAAGAGTGAACATATGCATAATACGTATATGCTGAACAGTGAACATGAACATAATACGTATATGCAGTGATAATAAGGTGTAAATACAAACTAAAAAAGTTATAAAAACAGAGCATTGTGTCGTACACATCAGACTTGTGTCTGGATCCCGAAGTTGGATCTGGGATCCCAGTGGATCCCTCGGCATGCAATGCATGAATATCTTGGATCTCAATGGATACCTATGCGTAAAATGCATGAAGATCTGTGGTCCTCCTTGATCCCTCGGTGTAAAATTCTGCATGATCTGGGATCTCAGGGGATCTCTAATTTAAACGAGCCTCAGATCCTAAAACACAAGATGCAGGGACGACATCAAAATTTGTGGTCTCTATTTTGTGAATGTAGTATGTACTATGCAGATAATTAGTACCTGTAAATTACCTTGTACCTACCTATTAGCAAACATAGAGATTGTAATTCATTCTTCCATATGATAGCATTAGCAAGAAGTATGTACCTACCGGCATGCCTGGATCCCGAAGTTGGATCTGGGATCCCAGTGGATCACTCAGCATAACATATATAATAATACGTCCACCCCTGTAGCTCAGTTGGGAGAGCGCTGGAATTCTGACCTCACTCGGTAGTGGCAGCCCGGGTTCGAGTCGCTTCGGCGCTCGCTATTTGCCCCTGACTGGGATGGCCTGTGGCCGGTGGCAGCGGTCGCACTCTAGGCCAGGTGACGTCAGAGGCCGGGGCGGACCGTGTCCATGTATGTCGGGCACGTAAAACTTTCGCTTCCAAATTCTGCCGGACGCCAGGAATTACTTGATCGGGTGGTGGGGTCAGGGCCTGCGCAACAAGCTATGCTTAGCGCGGGGTCTGACCTCGGAAATCCATCCATTGAAAAACATTCGGACTAAATTTCTATTAAAAAATCAGGTTCTGGGATCTTTGTGGATCCCTCGGCTTATTGTGTATATTATTGTGTATCTGGCGTCCCATGTGGATCCCGGGACACAGGACACAGATATCCGGATCTCAGCTGGATCCCGGGATCCAGGCACATGTCTGGTGCACATAATATGTGCGTATTTATTGACAGAAATACATGAAACTACAAATATGGCAGAACACATATACATCGTACATCGTACATACACATTACACATAGTAGCCGTTTTCACGAAGGATTATTGCGCTGAAAAGATTCTGAAAAGTTCCGAAATGTTTTAGAACGTTTTGGTATAAAAGTCTTAGTATATTATACATTCCAAGAAATAAATTACTGATTTAGGCGATATTATCACTATTCAATAGTTATGCAAACATGTATTGAACTCATAACAAGTTTATGATACAAAATGGGCCGTTCTTTAAAGAAAATATGCGTCTAGAGTCCATTCGTTCAGTTTAGCATACCGTCATACTAGTTACTATATCTGTCAGCGTCATAGATCACAGGTCTGTCTGTGCATGCGCAGTGATGTGCCAGCATCGATTCGCCGCCGCTTCCGACCCGCGTGCCGCACGCACATGGGCAAAGCAAAGCCGCACAGCCCGGCCGCCGGATTGGGCTGCGCGGGCGAGTCTATTGCGTCCAATAGCGGCACACGCCATATAATCTTTCTGAATCATTCGGAATGTTTTGAAAAGCTTCTGTCGGTGGATATCATCACAACCGACCTATCAATACTTATCATGCTAATTACCAACAAACCGCAATTTTGTCAACATATTATATTCTTACCAACATATTACAAAATTCTGACTGACATGTCTAGCCAAAATTCGCATGTAAAAGTTGTGTAGTTAAGAAATGGATCGTCAACAATTTTCAAAACATTTTAAAGTTTTAAAAAGTTTCGCACAATAATCCTTCGTGAAAACGGCTAGTAAACTTGTTATAATGCTAAACAGATACATTGACGATCAGTTTTAGCACGCATTAAAATTAACTTGACCCACCGGCGCTGGAGCGAGTGAGACAGACCAGTCTCGCTGAGACGGGAGCGCTCACTGCAGGCACCACCGATGGCCGGAGCTGCCTAGACCATTGCATGTCCTCCCGCTTGAATTAATTAATACTTTCACTGTTTAAGTGACTGTAGGCAAAAATGTGAAGGTACCATTTCTGTGACAAACTTGGCCAGTCGTTTGCTGTATTCAGCGTCGATTACTTTTGCCTTCTTTGAGGCTATGTTCAAGTTTTACAGCTTTTACAGTTTTACAGCTACAGATGCTTCGAAATGGTTTTTAGAGAGCTTTTGCTCAGCTAAGAATGTCGTGACTTGATCTCTACTGTTAACTGTTCGGGGGCTCCGCCACGGGGGACGTGTTTCCCCCATTCTTGAGCCAGTGGGGATAATCCCCCCCTAATTTTCCCTGACAGACAACTAGAAATCAGTGTTCAGTTGTACTCATTGGTGTCGATTGATATACTTTTGGGGTAGCCCTCGCCACGCCCTCCCCCCCCCCCACACACACAATGTTAAGTTACTTTTAAGTGAAAACATAGGAACACTGATGTTCACTTATGACAATGTTGTGTTTATTGTACCGTACATGCCATACTATTATATCTTTCAAGGCATTGATTTCCCCATGTTCCCCATGTATCATATTATAAATAACAGCTTGAAATATGTCCATGCACCTTGGTTATAGGTAAGTATAGATAGTATATATCGTTTTGAAACTTCGTTAGACTTTGGCATTTTTGAACTATCACGATTTTGCAGCACAGGTCAGTTTTTCAACAAACTTCATGAAATTATTTGCATTTTCTTGTATATCAAAATAGTCATTAAATATAGCTGTGTAATATATTGAATGTGTCGATTCGTGTCATTCGTGCCATTAGTGTCTCATTCGTGCCATTCGTGTCATTTGTACAAAATGTAAGAATGATCGGACATTTTTTAGGCAGCCTGCAGTGTAATAAAATTGGAATCAATGAAATCGGATTCGGAATCAAGCTTTTTAGATGCCCTGGAAGCGGATTCGTAATCGATTTCTCTAATACAAATATCTATTGGAATCAGAATCGGAATCAAACCCAGCTGGCTTGGTGTGAAATCGGACTCAATTCCGCTGAAGCGGAATCAAGCACAAGTCTGCTGGAGGGAAATCTTTGTTTGAGGCGCCGTACCTAGGTCGGCTTGACCTGGGGCCTTTGATCGGCCTGAGAGGGCCCTAGGTCGGCTTGAGAGGGCCCACTACAGATTTGACCCACCCTGGCAAGGTGGGTTCGAGACGCTTCGGCGCTCGCTATTTGCTCCTGGCGGGGATGACCTGCGGCCGGTGGCAGCGGCCGCGTTCATGGTCAAATAAAGCGAGCCGGGCGGACCGTCCTCAGTCGTTAGGGGACGTTAAACTTTCGCCGCTAAATTCTGCCGGTAACAGAAATTGCGCGATCGGATGGTGGGGTCAGGGCCCGGTCAACAAGCTTAGCCTAGCGTGGGTCCTGATCTCGGAAATCCATCCCATCAAAACATTTATACACAAAACAAAACCAAATTTAACCAAATGGACGGTCGTAGGCTCGGCCAAAAACTTTGGTTTGAGGCGCCGTACGACGCAAGGCAAAACACATGCGACTGCGTATTTTTTAGAACTGATTTAAAACAAACTACTTTGTACCTATTCCTTATATTTTCTCTTGCAAACATCAAATGTGTCATTTTTGCCGATTTCAGTCGTTTGGGGAAGCCATGGCGCTGAAATTAGCCCGCCTGGATCAGTCAGTGTTCGGCCCCCCAATTGCTTTGAAAAATAAACACCGGTTGTAGTTCGGTTGTAGTTATTATGTGTTACTTCTCCCCTGTTCAACAAGGTTTCGCTGACGCTCCACCCTCCCGCTCAACAGCTTTTCGCTGACGTTCTACCCTCCCCCCCCCCCCCGGTCAACAACTTCTTTTCACTAATGCCCCACCCCTCCCCCTTCCCCCGGTCAACAAACAACTTTTCGCTGACAGAGCCCACTCGGCTCGATCCCGTCCCCCGCCCCCCCCCCCCAATTTCAAAAGCGTGGCGGAGCCTGTTATTGAAGTCTGTATCATTTGACTGATTTGCGCGGTAGTGTTGTGCGTCCCTAGCTGGAATAGATAATGGGGACGATTCTGGTCAGGGCCTCCCGTAAGGATTTTGGACTGGGTGGGCATTTTGGTGACGCGAGCTTAGATTATGGGGAGGGAGCACCGGCGGCTCCAGAGGACCCATTTTGCCCTAAGGGGCGGGGGTAACATGATCTTTAGCCCTCCCTTTTGGTCCAGTCTCATTTCCTCGTGATAACCCTACGGTCTGCTTTAAATAGCAGCAGAGTTATGGGCAGACTTCTCGTCTAAACCCTACAGGAGCAAAATCATGTTTGTTCACCTTGCAACCGACGAAGATTGGCAGCGCCCCAAGCCGCTTGGAACATTTAGGGTTATCAAATAGTAAACATGTATCCACTTACAACCTAGTATAAAGGGAGCTAAGCCGCGGTCGTACCAGTCAGTGTTTGTCACGGGCCGACCAACCCCAGCGCAGCGCAGCCCGGCCCAGGCCCATGAATACCGAGCCCAGACCCGGCCCAGGCCCATGAACACCAAGCCCAGCCCGGCCCAGGCCCATGAATACCGAGCCCAGACCCGGACCAGGCCCGGCCAAATTCATAATATTCAGGCCCAGGCCCGGTCCGGCCAATTCAGATTAAGCATATCATTATTTTCACAAAATTTGCAATCATTATCCTAGCATATTTACTTGTATACTATAGATGTGAAACAATTAACCAACTATGCTAACCAAAAAAAACAAAAATCCACAGCCACAGCAACAGTGTGTTGCTGTGTAAGTGAACTTCTGGTTAAAATATTTTTGAGCTCTGACCTGACCTTGTGCGACGCGAGCATTACTTCAAAATTGTCAGGCCCAGGGCCCAGTCATTTCCTCAAAGTTGAGCCCGGCCCAGGCCCAGCCCAGTCCATGGCCCATAGGGCCAGCCCAGCCCATGGCGAACTCTGGTACCAGTCTATCATGTTCGTAGGCATGATTTTATTATATTAAAAATGCAGTCAATAGCTGTTTTCACGAAGGATTATTGCGCTAAAAAGACTCCAAAAAGTTTCTGAGAAGTTTTTTAAAAGTTTTGGTGTAAAATTATTGGTATAAAAGAAAACTTTTATACTTAAGACTTTTAACCCTCGCCCCACGGGAGCTTTTTTCACCTTCGCCCTACGGGGGGGGCTGACAGGCCCCCCTGTTAACTTCCAAACCAAGCAACTTAGAGCAATGCAGTAAGAACCAGCATGTTGCCTGTCATTAGAGGAATCTAACAGTATGCGATTTTTGGGTTTCAGGTCAACGGGTGACCTTCCATGTCAAGTGAATGACCTCGGATTTACCACGTCCAGAACAGCGATTTTGCTCCTCAGAAAACCTCAAAATTAGAAATTGATAAATGTAAATAAAAAGGCATGTTCCTAGACCAGTTTTGGCTCAGAAATACAGAAAAGGTAATAATTTGTTCGTTTCTTGTCAAAATAAGTCAAAAAGTCATTAAAAAATGACGTCATGAGTTTCTTACACTTAGGGAGTCATAACTCAGTTCAAAATGAAGATATTGCTTTGAAATTTGGCATGGCTGTTGTCCATACTCAGTTCTCTCACATATATTTCGATTTGTCTAATATCTTTTTAAAAAAATTGATTGTATGGGGATTTTGCCAAAAAAATAAGTTTTATTTTATTTTGGGAGTCAAAAAACAATATTTTTGCAAATCCGAGATTGCCATTTTAAAGAAAATGCCATTTTGTATCTTTGGTGAATAGTGTTTTCAATTTCCTTTAAAACTCTGTTTTCTACCATTTTTCAAATATGTGTCGTTTTTCCACCAACATGACGTCATGCGCCGCATGCGCCGCATGTGTAAAAAGGTATTCAATACAAACCTCAGGGGGCCTGTCAGGCCCCCCCCCCCCGTAGGGCGAGGGTTAAAATAAGACTAAAACTTACTAAAAATACTAAAACATTTTAGAACTTTCAGAAACTTTTCCGAATCATTTCTCCCAACGACGTATATCACCTTACGTTAACACCAGAGAACAAAAGAGAAAATGTCACGGCACTCCCAGCTGAGAAATGGAAGAAGAAATAAAATAAAAAAATGAAGAGAGGAGGGCTGTGGTGTGTTAGCTGTGGTCAAAAATAAGAAGGCAGAAAGAAGTCGCTGCTGAAATCAGCAAGTAACTGCCCCCCAGCTACGCCCCTGGGGATCTTACATTCTCACTTTCGCACACACGTAACCGAGTTAGTAAGGATCGCAAGTGTTTGCCTCACTGTCTGCTGCCCCCATCTCGTTATACCGTTATAAGTAAATAGGTCGCCGTCCGAGGCCAAACTAAACAGCCGATTTCAATGCACTTTTTCAAATGTTTGTTGACTTTCATAGAAGTTTGGTGCATATTCGCAAAAGACAGAGTACATGAAACATATTATATACCTTCATGATAAATAACAATGCGTAGGCAGGCTAATTTTAGCTTGGACAATTAATTCGTTATCAAGTACTTGTGAGTACCAATATCTCTTTTTTTGACTGAGTGTGATGGCTCCCGAAGTGTAAGAGACTTATGACGTCATTTTTTTAATAACTTGTTTGGACTTCTTTTACCAGATACGAATAAATAGTTACATTTTTATGTATTTCTGAGACAAAACTGGTCTAGGAACATGCCTTTTTATTTAAATTTATTAATTTCTCATTTTGAGGTTTTCTGACAGAGCAAAATCGCTGTTCTGGACGTGGTCGATCGAGGTCATTCACTTGACCTGGAAGGTCACTCGTTGACCCGAAACCTAAACATTACATACCGTTAGATGCCATACATGACAGGCAACATGTTAGTTCTTACCGCGTTGCTCTATCTTGCTTGGTTTGAAAGTTAACAGGGGAGTCTTTTTAGGACCCCCCGTAGGGCGAAGGTGAAAAAAGCTCCCGTAGGGCGAGGGAACACATGTAGGTAGGAATGTGTATATGTAAAATATGATAAATTTACAATATATTTTGTTATCGTCTATCGATTTCAAGTAATAACTCCATTTTGTGTGTGGAAAAACTTCATTATTTCTCTTTAACCCTATTTGTAACAGGCTACCCCTATTTGTAACAGGGGGGCGGATTCCGCCCCCCCCCCCGGAGATCTCGAGATCTACCCTTCCGATTTTCAAAAATGAAACGTTGTTTGGTTCCCCTCAACACGATCTACATTTCTAAATAATACAAAAAATCTAAATTTTGGATAGGGGGCAACAGGGAGGAAAAAACGACAAATTTTAGTGGTATTTTTGATCCAACATATATTTCCTGTTTATGGACCGATTTTAGCACAACCAATTGGAATCGATTGAGATTGAATTGGAAATTGATATATAACGGTGACGTTTGAAAATTCAAAAATCATAGGCGTGTGCAGGTCACTCAATATGGGGGTGAAGTAAATGCGTAATAAAACCATTTTTCGATGTTGTTTTTTGATAAATGAAATGGTATGTGATTGTGACATTAGACAAAAACAGTTATAAATCATATTTTTTGCCATAGGCGGTACCAGGTTAGTGAAAAAGGGAGGTCAAATTGGGAAAAAAATATTAACCGCAGACAAGTTGCTACCCAGCACTATAAATATGTTACTGATCGTAGATAGTTCCTTTTTGCATGTTGTATTTCATCATAGGCGTATCCAGGATCCAAACTGGGGCGCAAGACCTTTTGATAAGAATATTATTATCCGCTATTATGATACTAACTAGTCAACAGTGACTATTTCACTTACAACTTCAATTAGCATTACTTACCCCCCTTTTTACCCTACCTGGACTCGCCTATTATCTTATAATCGTTCGTAGAGTAGCCTGTGGTGCGTGTTTCATCCGAAAACTGCAGTATGTTATGTCATTGTACGCCCATGCCTGTTAGTTTCCTTGCAATAATATGACCCCCTTTTTCTATTCCTGAGCGCGCCTCTGCAAAAAAATGACTGTATCCCCTTTTCTGTCCTCATATGTGCATATATCATTATAAGCTAAACGTTGATTGCGCCGTTATCGCTGGCATATCGTCATCACCATGTCAGTCACCCCCCTTTTCATGTGCCTGAACACGCCCCTGAAACTCTATATGTAATAAATTATGCAAATAATGGAAGCAGAAGCTATCTTTTACATCTTGATAACTATAAATGTCCCTTACATCGCTCTATTGGCTTCCCGCCAAGCATTTAATACTTCCTGGAACCCCCCCCCCCTTTCAAGCCCCTGAAACCGCCTCTGCTATGCAATTTTTATGATATTTCAATAACATCAACTAATTTGCACTTGTTGCAATCACCGTAAACCGATGTAACTCCTTCATACTTGAGGAAGTTAGGAAGAAACCGTGAAGATCGCATTTCCGTATTTTCGCCAAATGTCGCCTCCGAACCCACCCAAAACTGTGCCCTGGAACCGCCTCTGTTCAGGTTAAGAACTCAAAATTTAAACTCCAAATGCGCTATTCAATTCTATGAAAAGTCCCAAAATTTCATGAGCCTGCTCTTCGCCGTTCTGGAGATATCTGCAAAAAAACATGAGGGGGGGGGGGGGGGCGGAATCCGCCCCCCCCCCCCTGTTACAAATAGGGTTAAGGGGAAATAATGACCTTTTGATTTTTTTTTAGCAACAATTGCTTAGGCTACCGTTATGGTGTAACAATGACGTGATCTAAATTTAAGAATGAAATGAAATTATTCCCTAATTAAAAGTTGGAAGTTTGGACAAATTAAACAACAAGTACACATACTACTTTCGGAGTTCATGATCGGTGTTTTCCCTCCACTAACGAAACGCGACATCAATCTGTTCAACGTTGAATACCACCTACCTCTCGTTGAATTACCTCCCAACAAATTGCATACACTAAATAAGTCGCCGTCCGGGGCGAAACTAAACTGCCAATTTAAATTATATTTGTTTAATTATCGTTGATTGTTCATAAACGATTGGCACATATTCGCAAGAGATAGAGTGCAGAAAATATATTGCATACTTTCATGATAAATAACAATACGAAGGGAGGCTAATTTACTGAATTCGTTGCCGAGTACTTGCTGAGTACCGACCGTTATAAGTGTGGAACACTTATCAACTATAACTTGAAATATCTTTCGGTAGAAAAGTTTTATGCATAATGTGATGAACGTACATTATATTTTGGTCTCGTTTGTCGATTTCAAGTAATAACTCCATTTGAGTGGGAAAGGTCATTATTTCCCTTTAATTAAATATAGGCAGAAGAATTGTTCGGAAAAAAACGAAATTCCTCAACTGATTACTTGCCGTTAGTAACTACGCCCGTTAGTGACATATTTAAATAACTGAGTATTTTCTCTTCTGTTACAAGTTTTCTAAGGCTTCTCGGTTTACTTCTAGGATTTGAGAGGTTTCTCTCTGATTATAATGGAGTTATGAGGGCATCCTTGCCAGGCGCCCCTCTGCTCTGTTCTTCGTCTGTATAATTTTATCTGCTGCTAACCGGAGTTCCCATGGCCCGAACACGAAGAAGTAGCTGCGTCCGAAGCAGGACCTAGCGACCACAGCACCGAAACGTGGAACTCTCGCCAGTATCGCCGCAGCAATGATTTCGTGTTGAAACAGTTTACAAGCATGTAGGCAGGCGGGGTGTTTTTTCCTGACCTTTAAGTTTTCCCTGTCTCTACTTTGAAGCGTGGATGTGTGGTTTTTAACTTTGGATCCATCTTAACTTGACTTCGCTGGAATAAACCATCTTGCATGGGAAGGCGCTGAGATCGTGAATAAAAAAACGACGGAAACACGATGAACAATATTTATTCGATTATATCTGAACCCCCAAATCACGCAGTAATGAGGGATGTCCATTACAGCAGCTAGTATAGCAGCGACTGTGATATGGGTAACAGCTACCCAGATCATAATGAATGACTAGAATAATGACTCGAATTCGTAGTTTTTTCTTTCTGTTTTTCTCCCTACCTACGTCGCCCGTCTCGCAACAGAATTTCGCCACAAACTCCCACTTTTGGTATGTTGGTGCATCCAGATCCCGCTTGCGCCGGCCCTTGGCTTCCAGGTATTCCCAGACAAAGTTTCTCGAAAACGTTTCTTTTCTTGTAAAAGATCAAACAATGTACCCTGTCTTTTTTAGGTGGCATAATCAAACTTGAACTGTGGTGGTAAGCAAACTTCGTTTTTTTTCCGGATGGCCGGAGGCCCAATTTACACTGTTGACCTGAAGCCATTCTTATAAAAAATGGCCTTAGGACCCGGCGCTTGAAATGTTTAGTTTCGAAACAGCGCCTCGGAAATGCAGCAGGAAAGCCAAATTATATGCAGGTATTTTACACACTGCCCAAACATAACACAATTCCAGTCCTGTGGCCATTCTTGATTATTGTCTTTCCATGCGCATCCAAATGCTTCCAAACTGGACAAATTGACTGTACCGATGCCAGAATGGTTCTTTGTTGCCTTTTGGTCACCGGGAGGGGACGGGAGATTACGGATGCCCGTAATTTCATAGCCTACATTTGGGTGGGCAAATTATCGCCACTGGGTGGGCATTTTAGAGCACTGGGTGGGCATTTTGAAGCACTGGGTGGGCATTTGCCCACCCAGTTACTTACTTACAGGAGGCCCGGCTTCTGATCATTGGTGGCGGTTTAAATATGACGAATATTGAATGGAAACAGGACGATGTGAAATGCAATTTGTAAGCATCTATGTCATGATACAATCTATCAGCATCTTTGGCCAAGCCAAGCATCTTTTGGTCAAGGACTATGGCACGGATCTGACTGGCTGCGACATTATTGGCCGTCTGTGTAAGTTTATTTTATTTTATTTATCTATATTACTATTTAATAAGCGTCTGTCTGTCTGTCTGTCTATATGTCTGTCTATCTGTCTGTCTATCCGGCACCGCTCAGTGTATTCAATTTAAAAGAGTATCATCGCGAAAGGTTCCTTTGGAATTCGTGATAATTAACTCTTTTAACGTAACTTTCCTCCCAACCCTCCACTCCCCACTACTCCGCTCTTATAAGAGCGGAGTAGTTGAACCCACCGCCCTCCCTTCCCCCTGATCACAGATCCCGGCAGTGCGAACTTCGCAACGCCCATCCCTCCACCCCGCCTCCCCCTAGCCCTAACCCCCCCTCACTCACTTGATTTGCGCCTTGCCTCACTGTTTTTCATTCTACTTTTTATCTTTCCTAAACTCTCTCCACCGGTGGCAACCTAACGGTGACACTGCCCTGCTTGGCCCGCAAGGGGTGGCAGCGGCACTTAACAAGCCGGCCTGGAGTTCCTTTTCACCGTCTCTCTACTACGCTACCCTACTCTCTCTCTAACTCTTTCTTAAATATCTACGGGTTATCTATCCCTGCCTTCAGCCAGCCTCACACGGTTTAATCGTCCTCCTCCTCACTTGACCTTCAGTCTCCCGCCAAAACACTTGACCTTCAGTTTCCCGCCAAAACGTCACATTTCCGACCGCGCTCCACGCGGTCCGCCAATTTTAACCACCGATTTTTAACACTAACAATGCACCCATTACGGCCTTCAGCTGCTCCAGTCGCACTCAGCCCTTAAGGCAACCCACACATCCACACCACACAACCACACCACTCACCCACAACGTGCCGGCGCCGCAGCGTTTTTTAGTTGCGCGACCGTCTGACACCCTCCTGCTCCTCTCCCACCATGGCCACCGCTGGGGCTCGTCCCCGAGACCCGCGCACCCACCCTCCCGACCGTGAGCCACCTGTCGAACCACCCGACATCCCCGAGGGCAGCAGCTTCTTGCTGCTGCAACTCACGAGTGGAAACTCGTTCGGGGGGCTCAGCCCCTTCCGAATCAGGCGGGCCCTATCCCACCTGATCGGAGATGTAGAGTTTGCCCGGTCCATCCGATCGGGCGCTCTACTGGTCAAGGTCAAGGACCGATCGCAGGCTCTGACCCTGCTCGGCCAAACCACCTTCTTGGACCTACCGATCACGACGAAGGCTGCAGACCGCATGAACACTGTTCAGGCGGTGTGCTACGCCCCTATCCTAAACATGCTGGACGAGGAGGAGCTCCTGTACGAGCTCCACCCCCAAGGAGTCACTGAGGTGACGAGGTTCCGTCCCCAACAAAATGGGAAACTGAGCCCGCTCCTCAAACTCAGGTTTCGCGGCCTCATCTGCCCGCCCTCCATCGTGGCGGGTTACGAGGTCCTGAAGTTGAAACCCTGGGTGCCCAACCCCCGGCAGTGCTACCGGTGTGGCCGCTTCGGTCACACCGAGCACACCTGTCACGCCCGAGAGCCCAAGTGCCTCAACTGTGCCGACAGGCATCTGACCGACGACTGCCCCACTGGAACAGCACCACGCTGCTCCAACTGTTCGGGACGACACGCTGCTTGGTGCCGTGATTGCCCAGCCTGGCAAGACCAGCTGGCAAAAATGGAAGAGCGCAAGCGGGCGGCCGAGGCTCCTGTCAAGGACAGAGCTGTGGCACAGCCCCAGGCTAGCTGGCCAGCCGCCACCTACGCCGAAGTCCTCCTTGCGAGGTCGCCTCCCCCCTCTCGAGGTCAGCGCCGACACGGTCCCCAGACCGGAAGTCCGACCGCAGGCCCAGAGGGCAGAACCAGCCCGAACACCTCTCGGGACGCGATGGGGAACTCTCCCCCGCCTCCCACCCAACCGATGCGCCCCGAAGCGCTGCCAAAGTCCCGGGGACGACCCACCGCCCCCGGGACTCCGGCTCAGGACGTCGAGTCCCAGTCGGAGCGCGACACCGAAACCGAAACACGTGACCAACGTGATGCGCCACCGCCACCGCCGTGCGCGCTGACTACGTCAGATGCGCCACCGCCACCAAGGCACGCGCCAACTATATCTGACTCGCCACCGCCATCGCTGCGCTGCAATGTGAGTGCCGCGAGTGCGCCGTCATTCCCGGAGACGGGTCTGGCTGCTCCGCGCACAGACCCACCATCGTCCCCCGGCAGCACTTGCAGCCAGTCCTCCAACCCTCCTACCAGCCCCCCCTCGCCAGCCAGCCTCGGGGCCGGCTCTGAGCTGTCCTACAGCTATGACGACATGTCCGCGAATAGTAGCGCCGACACGCCGCCCGGAGCCGGGCAGCTGGGGACTCCCATCCTAACACCAAAAACACGCATCCCTCAACCATCCTTATCCCCCCACAGACACCGCCACACCAGGGCCGCAGTGAGGCGCGCTCTGGACCGTAAACCTAAATAATGGCTTCCCCACACTCGGAATTTGTCCTCCAGTGGAACACTAGATCTCTGGTGTCCCACTGGGGGCAATTCAAACATTATATATTAAATAACAATCCGTTAGCAGCCGCCGTTCAGGAAACCCATTTTATTGACGCCGACTTTATTAAATATACCTTTAAAATCCCCGGTTTCAGTCTATATACACATAACGTAAACACAAAGCCGCGCCGAGGCGGCTCGGCCTTACTCATTTCAAACAATCTTTTGCATCACCAAATTGATCTTAAAACAACCCTAGACGCAGTCGGCGTCAATATTAAAATCGCTCAACTAGAAATGACTTTAATCTCTATTTATTTCCGTCCAAATGAGGACATAGACATTGATTCTTTTTCCCAGCTTATTAAAAATATTAACACCCCATGTCTGATTATGGGCGATTTCAACGCGCATAGTCGGGCTTGGGGCTGCCTTCTGGACTCTCGCCGCGGCCAAATTATGCTGGACCTACTGGACCGGCATAATTTGGTCTTCCTTAACGATCAATCAAACACACACGTACACCACTCAGGAGGCGAGGTGACTTACAGCGCCATTGACCTCGCCTTCACCACACCACGCATCGCGACACTTTTCACATTTAACGTGCAATCTGATCCTCTTTTTAGCGATCATTTTCCAATTCACTTAGAATTGCAAGCCCCTTCAGGGCAAACAAATTTTTACTCCCTGCCTAGATGGAACCTTCGCAAAGCAGACTGGTCCTCCTTTCAAAAACACATTGACACTAGTCAACCCGCAGACTCCCAGACCGACATTAACACATTTTTAAACACTATTCTCGCATCAGCACATCAGCACATTCCACACACACACACACACACACACACACAACACCACCCGCGACAGCGTACTGCCCCGTGGTGGAACACAGAATGCCAGAGAGCTGTCGCCCTCCGGAAAAGAGCTTTTAAAAAATTTCAAGCATGTATTACCGCTGATAACGAAAACGAAGTACGCCGGGCCCGCTCTCTGGCAAAAACAATCATTAACAAAGCAAAAAAAGACTCTTGGCAGGAATTCTCATCTACCTTTAATCGATTTACCTCCCTTTCAAAAATTTGGACATTAATTAGATCATTTTCAAATAAAAGACCACCGGCATACAAAATCCCACACTTACACATCCACAACACATCTTACACGATCCCCCTAGAGGTGGCAACACAATTTGCACAACACTACGCTAACATATCATCTACACAACAATGTACACCAACTTTTACTAACCAACTTAACGATAAATTTAACTCTCTTAACTTTGACTCTGACAACGTAGAAATATATAACTCTCTTTTCACCAACTCAGAGTTAACATACGCTATTAGTAAATGCGGTAAAACCTCCGTAGGGCCAGATCAAATTGACTACTCCTTCTTTAAAAACTTGACTGAGACTGGTCTCATTAACTTACTAGCAGCCTTCAATACCATGTGGTTTGATGGCACTTTCCCTGAATCTTGGCATAGTAGTACGCTAATTCCTATACTTAAACCTCGCAAGCCTAAATCTTCTCCCGCTAGCTATCGCCCTATTTCTCTAACTAGTTGTG
This sequence comes from Chirona hameri, assembly GCA_036785665.1. Lineage (NCBI taxonomy): Eukaryota > Metazoa > Arthropoda > Thecostraca > Balanomorpha > Balanidae > Chirona > Chirona hameri. The sequence continues at coordinate 27,937 of JAXIVJ010015034.1, forward strand.
CATGTAAACTATTCGAACGCATGGTTAATGGACGTATCAGGACATACATTGAATCAAACAACTTACTTTCCCCATACCAAAGTGGTTTTCGACCCGGTCGATCCACTGCGGACAATTTAGTTGGTATTGTCGACTCTGTCCAGCGCGGCTTTCTAGAGAAAGAGGTCACAGTTGCCCTCTTCCTTGATTTGAGAGCCGCGTTTGACAGAGTCAATAAGACTGCACTTCTAGTAAAGGTCCATAAGGCCGGAATTCGAGGTAGACTTGCCAAGTTTATAATAAACTTTTTAGAAAATAGAACTTTTAATGTAAGGTGCGGTAACACATATTCTTCAAATCATAATCAGGACCACGGGGTCCCACAGGGATCGGTTCTCTCTCCAACTCTATTTCTAATTATGATTAACGACATTTTCAGTAATATTAACAAGATTGACAAAGGTCTTAAATTTTCAATGTACGCTGATGACCTGGTGGTGTGGCTCTCCCACCCCAGTGTAGATCAAGCCAGCAAAATTCTACAACTAGTCCTCATTGATATAAAGGTATGGTGCGACCAGTGGGGTCTGGAAGTTTCTCCAAGTAAATCTGCATCCTTGATTTTCTCGAAAAAAAGCTGTATATGTGGAACCCTACATTCCATTAAAATATAACAATCAAATTATCCCTTTTGTCAAATCATTCAAGTATCTGGGAGTAACGCTCGACACTCGTCTTTCGTTCATCCCACATTTCAATGATTTAGTACAAAGATGTACGCGACGAATAAATATTATGAAGTCGTTAACTGGAAGAGAGTGGGGCGCAGACCGCACCACTCTTCTCAAGTTATATACTTCCCTGATACGACCAATCCTGGACTATAACGCATTCTTATTTGATGATATATGTTCCCAAAAAATTGAAAAATTGCAAACTGTCCAGAACACTGCCTTGCGTATCGTGACAGGGGCCTGTCGCACCACCAACACCACAAACTTACACATCGACACAAACATACCCACACTCTGCCGCCGACGCAAATACACACTACTTAGATTCTACGCCAGAGCAAGTTCACACCCCACACGCCCAACATTCCACATCTTAACCCACCCCGCACCCACAAGACGACAAACACTACTACAAAAACGACACCCACTTATCAGTCACAGAATCAGACAAACACTCACACTATTCAACATCCCACACATCAACACAATGCCAACACCACCACTCACACCTCACTGGCTCGACACAACACCAGACACACACCGCCTCTTCACACACAACAAAAACACAGTCACGGCGGCAGAGACACACACACTCTTCCACGAACACAAAGCACAACACAACACATACACATACATATACACAGACGGTTCACGGCGCGACGGCCGAACCGGCGGTGCATATTTTTCAAACACAGTTAACAGTAACTTCAGACTTCCAGACACAAATAGCGTATACACAGCGGAACTATCATCAATTTTATTTGCATTAATATATGTTAAAAAGGAAAAATTTAAAGAAGTAATCATTTGCACAGACTCGTCTGCCTCGCTCTCAGCCATTTCCTCGATTAGTGACTGTAGAAATCCGATAGTATTTCAAATTAGACAGATAATTAAGCATTTAAATAGCAGTATCAAATTCCTCTGGATCCCAGGACACGCTGGTATCCCGGGAAACGAGGAAGCCGACAGATTAGCGAAATTGAGCCTAGAATTACCTTCAGAAAACCACATTCCAAGTCCTGTATGCGACGTTTTAAATTATATAAATTCTCAACTTAGCATACTGCGCCAGCGCGACTGGGACGCTGCTCCGCATTATCATCTCCATCCGATCAAGCCGAAAGTCCAACATTTTATATCTAGTCATCAGAATTGTAGAGAAAAAGAAATAGTATTAGCACGCCTTCGCCTCGGTCACACAAAAATTACGCATTACCATATTATAGCCAATCTTCCGCCACCAAGTTGCCAACATTGTCCAGGTTATCCGCGCTACACAATTAAACATTTACTAATTACTTGCCCAGTACACAACGTCAAACGTCAGAACATTATTAATTACACACAACAAAACCGCATCACATTAAATCTCCAAACACTGTTAGGTGATATTTATCCCGAACTGACAAGCCTCCTCTTCGATTTTCTCTACCAAACACGACTAGTTAAGCAAATATAACAGGGGTTTTTGGCCTAGCGCAATTTTGGCTCTCAGCGCAGGTTTTTTCCCCTTTGCGTTAGACGCTGGGTTTTTTATTATTCAGGACTTTTTGCCCAGCTAAATACACCCCACAGCCAGGTCTCGCCGGGGCGCCGGAGCCAGGGAGACTGGCAACAGTCTCCCGTTGTTGCAATGATGGCACCACCCGGCTCCATCAACACTGACATTGTGTACAAGTGTATGTGTGTTCATCAGTGTATGTAATAAAATGTATATGTACGTGTGTCTCGTGTTTTACTTATCTTTGATCTTGAACGAAAGACTTAACGTAAGGCTATATATTATATTTACTTTGAACATTTCATTAACGTAAAATAGATACCCTACTCCCTAGCAAGCTCCGGGTCACATAAACCGGTTAACGTAACTCTTTTCCTAGCAAATTGCCAGAAGTAATCCCCCCACCCCGGGAAATGGCTATAGGCCGGTCCGGGAGGTTAGGAAAAAAAAAAAAAAAAGCCCCAGTTAATTCAGGTGCTGAATTGGTGCGGATACCTCCATCCCGGAGATGCCAGCTAGATATGCATAGGACATATGTGGGAGATGGGATAAAAACAAACTGCCGGCCCAAGGGAGGTATTTATTTTACCATATACCGTTTATGTACTGTGTTCTTTTACAGATTGGATCTATTGAACTTCAATTATTTAATCAGCCTATTATGTACGCACTGTGACATTCGTATATAAAGGCCTTTTTCTCTGCATTTGGGTTTCCGAATGTCCAATAATCAAGACATCCAAGAAAAGAGAAACACGATTAGAGAGAAGAAGGCTAAAAGAATCCAGTCGCGATTCAGATACTCTACTGTGATGAAAAATAATGGAGCAACGGATCAAACTACTTCAAGAACACTGCAAAGAACAGAACAGTGTCAATCTTCTGGAGTGGTGCAAAACGACACTCACCTTACTCGTTTACCCTTCTATCGATTGAAGCAAGGAAGGATAATAGCGGGCACTATGAAGCGATCACCTTTCATTGCATGCTTTCAGTCGCCAACCACTTCCAAAAGAATCACAAACTGTGCCCATAATCAAATCAGTAGACAAGTATGATTACGCAGTGCTATGAATTGTCTGCACCCGATTTCGTTTTGCCGTATGTTATTGGCGTCAGATATCCGAATAATATGCGCATCAATATGTATGTGTGTTGTACTTAATACACTAAATAGTTACGTATGTGACAGTGCAACAATGTTTTAAAGCGATTCACAGGGTTTATTCGACAAATCCAGTAATCATAAATATAGCAAATATGTATGTGTGATTTTGGCACTTCTGCTCTGAATATTATGTTAAATAATTGTCTGGGAAACTAAAAATGCCCGGGCCAAATCGTTTCCCAGATACCTTCAACACTAGCCGCAGCGGGCCGAAAGCGATTCCCAAAAGTACGTGCTAATGTTGAAAGGGTATCTCGGCATATGGTAAAAGTTTATATTGCCTTATTTTCCGTCTCGATATATTCATGGTTTGGAAGCCAACCACGGACAAAAATTATCTCTGTTCATTGGCTTCGTCCTAGATGTTAGTCAATGTGGCGAGTTAGGATTTGAGCTTAGAAGTAAGCATTGCTACCCGAATAAGGCTTAATGCAGTGTAAAATATAAAGGGAAGATAATACTAGAGAAAATGCAAACGCATTGATCCGTTTTATGAATCCACTTACGTTGGAGATGTGTATTGGCATAATGCGCTCTCTGACAAAACAGCGCAACCGTCCATCTTCGAAAATTATATCTCATGCCTGCATTTTAAGAGTTATATGATTACTGAACATCAGCTCTGTTGCAAAATTTTAACTTTTTGCCAATCGCAGTCATTGTATCCGTGTTCAGCCAGTGAAGCTTCAATCACAAACAAAGTGGACACCTCACAGGCAAATTTGTATGCATGAGATGCAAACTCCTCGCCGAAAACAGCACATAAGACCTACTTCGCTCCGGCTTAAATAGCCTGGAATCCTCTTGTTAGGGGGCCGCTGGTGGTCTTGACTGGGATGAATGGTTAGTGGTTAGTACTGCCTATCGCGAAGAAAGAAGACGCATAAACTGGCGGCTAACCTGGTGTAATACAGAGTGTAACCTGGTGTAGTACAGAGCGTAACCTGCGGTCATTCTTATAAAAAAATCGAGCTACAGCTCGATTTTCTTTTGCCAATTCTAAGCCATCCGTTATCATAAACAAGTCACATAAAACAAATCGAGCAACAACAAAATAAAACAAAAAAACGAAACACAAGCTGCGTTTTCGTTATCATAAACATTTATCTGCGTCAGTTCCTGGCGCAGAGGCCGCGACAAGTTCGTGCAAAGATCGATACAACGAGCCAAAAATTGAAGCAAGGTGGGGCTCCGTTTTTTTAAGGCACTTAGATTCATTTTCAATAATTCCTTCGTTGCTGCTGCTATAAGGACATAGATACATGTATGTACCTGTGCTGCTGTATGATTATTGCTGCAGGCCTGCAACCACGCTGCGTCGAGTAAACGGTGATGGCTGGTCTTATTGTCGCCGAAAATGAGTGCATGCCTGTGCCGGGTCTGTGTGTCCCAGGTGGGCGTCGAATACGAAAGCGTGTGTGGTCTGGAAATGGGGAGTTAGTGGAT
>JAXIVJ010015035.1:0-32766 GCA_036785665.1 Chirona hameri
TGACAGAGGGACATTATTCATTCGAAATGGCAAATTAATGAAACGGTGCCACTATCCAAGTTTCATTTAGTCTGGCTCAATTAGTCCACGTTTGCTATCTTCACAGACTACAATTTTATGTTTTTATTGAGTTAGACTTCAGTCCGACCCCGATATAATGCACTGCACATTTAATACCAATAAAACCAGAACAATAGCCGTGCAATATTCATAAAACTGGTGTATTCGAGAATTGATCACGTTCACCATTGACTGCAGTAAAAAGGGGTGCAACGACATGAGTACCTACTCGTGCAATACAAATGGAGTCAGCCCCAAAGCTTTGCTTTATTGATCTTCAAAAAGAAGCCTTTAGCCTAATAGATTGACTTGTACACCGCATCTCAAGTTATTCCGTCCAAAACGACTTAGGCGACAACAAGATCATGGGGGCAATGATTGCACATTTAAGTCACTGAAAACACGTTATTATTTGAACGATATCATTGTTATTACCCATGCATTAAATGACATGAAAATTGGTTGCTGTTGTACAGGAATCACTATTTTACGACCAAATTGCACAATTTAACATGTCATGAAACCTACTTTTTATCAAGTGAATGACCCTTTTCGTCATTGCAATGCACAAAAGCACAAATTATAAGCACGCATGTAAATGAACCATGTCGGCATTTGAATAATTACACAACTCGTGCTGCAGGCCTAATATTACATCTCTGATTATGTTCATCAATCACTGGTGCGAAATCATATGCAAAAGTATGCCGGCCGCGCTGGATATCACAGAGTCGTTTGTTTCCCGCCATCCGAGCGGCCAAATCTGTCGGGAGCCGAAAAAACGGCGCGCCGCGCGCGTGGCGGCCCGCCCCGCGCCCAGTGACCAATGGCGAGTCGGCAGGGTGGTCCGGTGTGGCCGGCAGCGCGGCTCATGGCGGCACTGCAAGGGTGTGCCGCCGCCAACCCCCCCCCCCTGTCCCGCCCCCCCGCCCCCCGCCCCCGCCCCCCGCCTCCCGCCGACGGCGACCGGCGGTCGATTGTCGGGCGATCGGGCGATTCAGCCGGCCAACGATCGATCGCAGAGAGCCCTGTCCGGCACCGAACACCTACACACACACACACACACACACACACACACACACACACACACACACACACACACACACACACACACACACACACACACACACACACACACACACACACACACACACACACACACACACACACACACACACACACACACACACACACACACACACACACACACACACACACACACACACACACACACACACACACACACACACACACACACACACACACACACACACACACACACACACACACACACACACACACACACACACACACACACACACACACACACACACACACACACACACACACACACACACACACACACACACACACACACACACACACACACACACACACACACACACACACACACACACACACACACACACACACACACACACACACACACACACACACACACACACACACAGACACACACACACACACACACACACACACACACACACACACACACACACACACACACACACACACACACACACACACACACACACACACACACACATACACACACACACACACACACACACACACACACACACACACACACACACACACACACACACACACACACACACACACACACACACACACACACACACACACACACACACACGCACGCACGCACGCACGCACGCACGCACGCACGCACGCACGCACGCACGCACGCACGCACGCACGCACGCACGCACGCACGCACGCACGCACGCACGCACGCTAACACACACACACACACACACACACACACACACACACACACACACACACACACACACACACACACACACACACACACACACACACACACACACACACACACACACACACACACACACACACACACACACACACACACACACACACACACACACACACACACACACACACACACACACACACACACACACACGCACACACACATACACACACGCACACACACACACACACACACACACACACACACACACACACACACACACACACACACACACACACACACACACACACACGCACGCACACACACACACACACACACACACACACACACACACACACACACACACACACACACACACACACACACACGCACGCACACACACACACACACACACACACACACACACACACACACACACACACACACACACACACACACACACACACACACACACACACACACACACACACACACACACACACACACACGCGCGCGCGCGCGCGTACGTACGCACGCACGCACGCACGCAAGCACACACGCACTCACGCACGAACGCACGCACGCACGCACGCACGCACGCACGCATGCACGCGCGCACACACACACACACACACACACGCACACACACATACATGCAGACCCACGCGGAGATGGGCCGGCTGTGTTTCGTTTGCCCCTGGTCGGCAGCGCGCCCGCAGAAGCCGGCCGTGGACAGACCCTAATATCTTGATTCCAAATAATTTACGGCCGGCAATAAAGACGTAAATCTCGCGGACCGATAAGATAAACTGTAAAACTACCTGAGTCAACTGGGCCCGGCTGTCCGGCGGCCAGCAAACAGAGACGGGTCCCTGTGTGGCCCCGCGGGCCCCGCGGGACCGGCCGGGCGCCGGGGCCCGGGCGGCGGCGGGGGCGGCGATGACGCCCGGAGAAACCCGACTCGGTCCGCAGTGTCAACATTCGGGCGGCAGATGACACGTCCTGACACCGGGGGTGTAATCAGACCGGGCGGCACACAGAGCGGCAGGCAGGGCGGCGATGGCGGCACCCATCCCCGCCCGCCCCCGGCCGTGTGCACGACGCAGTCACGGGTGTACTGCATAGTGTACAGTGCACACCGGGACGGGCGGGCCACCCGGGCTAGTGGTGCAAATCGGTACCATCAGTTTCGGAATTCCGAATTTGTCCGAAGACCGATTCGGTTTTCGGACGGATATAAAGCATATTTCTTTGGACATTTTCGGACATACAATGCCCAAGGATAGCTTGTCGCGAAAATCACTTAGTTACTTTTTATTAAACGAATGATACACTGGATGTTTTACATTCCATATCAAACACTTTTCTGCTTTCGGACAAATTTCGGACAAACAATGATTTTCGGACAGTTTCGGACGGACAGATGACCATGGTATTGGACATCGGTCGGACATTGGACAAATATTTTCTGAAACTGGCACCACTAACCCGGACCTACCGGCCCACACCGGCCGGCCGCTCGGCTGCCAGCCGCCGACAAACAGATGAAACTGCCGTGCAACAGCAGCCCAGCCGAAACAGATGAAACTCCCGTGCAACAGCAGCCCTGCCGGAACAGATGAAACTCCCGTACAACAGCAGCCCTGCCGGAACAGATGAAACTCCCGTACAACAGCAGCCCAGCCGAAACAGATGAAACTCCCGTACAACAGCAGCCCTGCCGGAACAGATGAAACTCCCGTACAACAGCAGCCCTGCCGGAACAGATGAAACTCCCGTACAACAGCAGCCCTGCCGGAACAGATGAAACTCCCGTACAACAGCAGCCCTGCCGGAACAGATGAAACTCCCGTACAACAGCAGCCCAGCCGAAACAGATGAAACTCCCGTACAACAGCAGCCCTGCCGAAACGGATGCAACTCCCGTACAACAGCAGCCCTGCCGGAGTATACTCCCAGGAGCACAAAAGCAGACCGTGTAACCTGGCAGGGCCGAACGCTGCGGCTGTGGGGTGGCAATGCAGCCGCCGAGTGTTGGGTACGCGAGGTGGGATACCTGCACTGGGACAGCGTGGCACAGCGTGCGAGCATGGCTCGGTGGCTCCGGAAGGTGTCCACGTCCGGCTGCGTTCGTGTCGCGCAGTGGCGCCCCCTGTCCCTGTCCAGTCAGTGGCCCCCTGTCCAGGCAGGTCCGCTGGCAGCGCAGCCATCACCGGTCAATTCCAGCCGCTGTCGGGACTCGTAAAGCGGAGATCACTGCTAAATCTCATTACCTCGGTGGTCCGAGCGGCGAGTTCCGGCGGTCTGATCCGCCGGCCAGCAACACACGGGCCAGCAACGGGCGGGCCAGCAACACACGGGCCAGCAACAGACGGGCCAGCAACAGACGGGCCAGCAACACACGGGCCAGCAGCACACGGACCGGCAACAGACGGGCCAGTAACAGACGGGCCAGCAACAGACGGGTCAGTAACATACGGGCCAGCAGCGGACGCCCAGCAACAAACATGCCAGCAGCGAACGGGCCAGCAGCGGACGGGCCAGCAACAGACGGGCCAGTAACAGACGGGCCAGCAACATACGGGCCAGCAACACACGGGCCAGCAACAGACGGGCCAGCAACAGACGGGCCAGCAACACACGGGCCAGCAGCACACGGACCAGCAACAGACGGGCCAGTAACAGACGGGCCAGCAACAGACGGGCCAGCAACACACGGGCCAGCAGCACACGGGCCAGCAGCACACGGGCCAGCAGCACACGGGCCAGCAGCACACGGACCAGCAACAGACGGCCAGCAACAGATTGGCCAGCAACACACAGCCCAGCAGCAGACGGGCCAGCAGCAGACGGGCCAGCAACAGACGGGCCAGCAACACACGGACCAGCACTGATCAGAGGGACACCGAGGCGAGGGCCGTGGTGGAGAGGAGAGTGGCAGTGGAGGGTGGAGTGTGAGTCGGGACTGGCTGAGTTGAGAAGTGTGGAGTGTGAAGAGTTGGATTGAAACTGGATCAGGTTGGAACTGGTAAGTTTCTTTGGAGCATGATGAGTGGTAATAAAGGTGTCGCTTCACTAGGACTGGCGTGAGATGAACAGGTACAAAGTGTTGCTAGTCCTCTTTGAGTGAGGTTATGTGCATGTGAGAACTGAGATGCGTTTCCAGCAGTCACTTCCATTTTGCGTCGGAAAACATATGATCCACTAAAGTGCACCGGCCAAACGACCATTAACTTTCATCCCAGGTATATAGGCAGGTATATACCTGTAGACTGGATTACAAGTAAGTCAGACAGTATTTCATGGAAGTTTAAGAAGAGGAAATCCCGAACAGCCTCATAGATGTAAGGACCACAGTCCACAACTAATTTTCATGCGATATTAATTCAAATTTTGTGCGATTTTTTTTCTCTTCAATTAGAGCATCATGACAGAGCACGTTTTTCATGCTCTCCACCTATTGTCACTAGTGCTACCAGCGTTAGCCGTCGCTCAATCACCTGTTCCTCTCCACCAGCTGGGAGCCGAAAACTAGCCAATTACGCTGCCTTGTTCCGGGACTCGAACCCCTCCACCTCCTCCTCCCAGCCGCCCCGGAGCGGTCGGCGGCGGCGGTGGCGGCTGGCTCGCGTTACCAGCTCGGTACGCTGGTAACCCGCCGGCGGCCGGTGCATACATTACCATTCGCTAATCTCCACTGCGCCTGCCCGCTGCTGCATCAACTCCGTGCCAGATGAGGGTGACCGCAGAACAGCCAGCCACTAGTACACACACCGCAGTCCGTTAACTCACTGATAGCTCACACAGAGCTGGTTCGCTGTTCGCAGAAACAGAACACGTGTGGTCGGCTAATGTAAGAAGCTGAATGTGGTACCTCGTGGAAGGAAAAGTAGGCCCGCATATAGTGATGGTTATGTTTTATTATACTGCATTTGGTATGATGCGCATGAGTCAGATTTCTGATTCTTTAAAGGGAAATAATGACTTTTTTCCACAAAAATGGAGTTAGCACTTGAAATCGCCAGACGAGACCAAAATATATTGTAAATTCATCACATTTTGCATGAAAACTTTCCTACCGAAAGATATTTCAAGTTAAAGTTGATAAGCGTTCCACACTTTTAACGACCGGTACTTGCAAGTACTTTTGGTCCTCATCAAACTGCGGGCTTTTCCCGTATTGTTTTTTTACGCAATGGAGTGGAAAATATATTGTGCGTTCTGCTTGTTGTGATTATATGCCCGGCGATCTTCTAAAACTAACAGCGATTGGAAAAAGTGGCAATACAATCGGAAGCTCATCGATGCACATCAACGGCGGCATAGTTAGTGGTTGCGACCCTCAATTTTTGAAAATCGATTCATTTGTTTTCAACATTAGGAGTATTGTATAATTTGTCTGTGGCTGTATATAACACTATGCTTTATATTATCATGAAAAATAATAATTTTCCCCAAAAAAACTAACAAACAATAACACAAAACTGGCAATTAAATCGGAAGCTCATCGAAGCACATCGACGGCGACCTATTTAGCGTCGGCGATTTGTTTACAAAGTCATTGCCATGCTTCTCGGCGCACTTAACCATTGTGGCGAGTTGTTCCTGATTAGTATACCCAAGTCCCGTAGAGGCTTTGTTAATGACGTCACTGGTGCCATTCTTGTGTAGCATTGCAAAATATATCTGATTTTGAGTTGAAAGCTAATTAAAGACTTATTCAAATTATTGTTTTTAAGTTTGAATTTTCTTGTTGATCATTATTAAAGGTATTTTATCACTGTATTTCATAGTAGTTGACACTTCAGAAACTTGTGACGCAATAATACTGTATCCAATATGCATTTACCTCACCTTTTGCTATTGTGGCGCAGTGCTGAGTGCTTTGCGAATACTAGCTTGCCTGGGGTTCAATTAATTCCGCCCTTATTTTATTCGAGTTGGTATAGTTTGCATGTTGTATTCATGACTTATACTGATAGTCAGTCATGCATCACGAATGCTTCACGGATTGCTTCACGGATCAGAGCGCTGCTCGAACGCACGCTAGTAGCGCTAGTAGCGCTTTCGTTCTCCATGGCAACCAGGCGTGAGCCAATGAAAAGCCAGAACGTATTCCCTTTCTGGCTTTTGATTGGCTGACGCCTGGTTGCCATGGAGAACGAAAGCGCTACTAGCGCTACTAGCGTGTGTCCGAGCAGCGCTCAGTTTGATCGGAAACGTCACAGAGCCTCCAAAAATGCCGCACTCCATGTAAACAATGGTAGGGAAGGACGAATTTGTCAATGACCTTCAAGAAGTACACAAGATACTTGTTTTGTATTTTTTCCAAACTCACAACTTTGAATTTGGGAATAATTTTATTTAATTCTTAAATTTAAATAAAATAATTTTAAAACCATAACGGTAGTCAACGCTAAAGGCCAGAGAAAAGAAAACCACAAAAACACAAAACCTCAACGAACAGTGTGTAGTAATACAAAGTCCCGTCAGTTTTGAATTGCATAATAATTTTGTGATCCAGTGTAGGACTTTCAGATAATTCAAAACTCTATTGATCTTAAGATAAAAGTGGTGGACAGTAGTGCCGATCAAGTACTCGTTATCTGATACTAGTCTCGAAAAACGCCAAGTTTTAACGCTGATAATTTCTGAAATAATGGACTAAATGAGCATTGAGGTCCCTGTTATATGTCTTAAACGTGCTTAAAGCTCATACGACTGCAAAAGAGTGCATTTACTTTCAGGACGGAAACCCGTATAATCCCTTTAAAACGTTTTGCCATTAAGGGTGGCAAGGCGTCTGCAAGGCGCTGCCAATGCTTGACGGTGGTGGTCAGTGCGTGGTCGGTCTACCTCTTAGTTCCTATATACACCTACAAATTGGCTTAACAAAATTAGGATTGTGTAAAAAATACCACATAATCTCAACGTGACAAGCTCAGCACTGCGTGTGCGTGGGCGTGGGCGTGGGCGTGGGCGTGGGCGTGGGCGTGGGCGTGGGCGTGGGCGTGGGCGTGGGCGTGGGCGTGGGCGTGGGCGTGGGCGTGGGCGTGGGCGTGGGCGTGGGCGTGGGCGTGGGCGTGGGCGTGCGCGTGCGCGTGCGCGTGCGCGTGCGCGTGCGCGTGCGCGTGCGCGTGCGCGTGCGCGTGCGCGTGCGCGTGCGCGTGCGCGTGCGCGTGCGCGTGCGCGTGCGCGTGCGCGTGCGCGTGCGCGTGCGCGTGCGCGTGCGTGCGTGCGTGCGTGCGTGCGTGCGTGCGTGCGTGCGTGCGTGCGTGCGTGCGTGCGTGCGTGCGTGCGTGCGTGCGTGTGTGTGTGTGTGTGTGTGTGTGTGTGTGTGTGTGTGTGTGTGTGTGTGTGTGTGTGTGTGTGTGTGTGTGTGTGTGTGTGTGTGTGTGTGTGTGTGTGTGTGTGTGTGTGTGTGTGTGTGTGTGTGTGTGTGTGTGTGTGTGTGTGTGTGTGTGTGTGTGTGTGTGTGTGTGTGTGTGTGTGTGTGTGTGTGTGTGTGTGTGTGTGTGTGTGTGTGTGTGTGTGTGTGTGTGTGTGTGTGTGTGTGTGTGTGTGTGTGTGTGTGTGTGTGTGTGTGTGTGTGTGTGTGTGTGTGTGTGTGTGTGTGTGTGTGTGTGTGTGTGTGTGTGTGTGTGTGTGTGTGTGTGTGTGTGTGTGTGTGTGTGTGTGTGTGTGTGTGTGTGTGTGTGTGTGTGTGTGTGTGTGTGTGTGTGTGTGTGTGTGTGTGTGTGTGTGTGTGTGTGTGTGTGTGTGTGTGTGTGTGTGTGTGTGTGTGTGTGTGTGTGTGTGTGTGTGTGTGTGTGTGTGTGTGTGTGTGTGTGTGTGTGTGTGTGTGTGTGTGTGTGTGTGTGTGTGTGTGTGTGTGTGTGTGTGTGTGTGTGTGTGTGTGTGTGTGTGTGTGTGTGTGTGTGTGTGTGTGTGTGTGTGTGTGTGTGTGTGTGTGTGTGTGTGTGTGTGTGTGTGTGTGTGTGTGTGTGTGTGTGTGTGTGTGTGTGTGTGTGTGTGTGTGTGTGTGTGTGTGTGTGTGTGTGTGTGTGTGTGTGTGTGTGTGTGTGTGTGTGTGTGTGTGTGTGTGTGTGTGTGTGTGTGGTGTGAATGGATATTCTGTGAACATTATGTAAATCGCTTCGATTCCTTAAATTGCATGCATTTAGTTCTCTTCTCGGCAGAATGGAGTAAAATGTAAACAAATATATGCAAGCTGATTTCCTCACAGATTGCTCAGTATGCTAAGCTTTTGAAAGTCATTCATAACGCACTGCTGCTAAACATTATTTTTAAATTAACTGTTGTGATTAGGGTCCCGCAGTGATCGCCTTATGTGCAACATTGATATTTTGAATTTTACATTTTATTTGGGCTGAAAATTCCGTTTTACTAGAAACAGTGTCCTTAAATTGTATCATCATGTTGATGATTTAGGTGCATTTGTTTTCCCAGGTTATTCAGCACGCATATTTAAATATTTTATCCTCGACCAAAAATCAAACTTATTGATAGGCCATCTTCAATTTTGTTTCAACATTCCTGGTGGTTAATTCGCTGTTTTAAGACAAGTGGATAAATTAAACATACGAGTGATGTTTAATTATAATGTATTTATTATTAACATTGAGTACGTTTTTAACTTTGCGAAATCATTGTTAGTTACATCAAACAGAGTTGGCTAGCTGAAACACAAACGGAACTTTAATTTTACTTCTGCTTAGGCCAAGGTTCCGTCCTAGCTCCACCGAACATGGGTTTCATTCCAGATTTCCTGGCTTCCTGGGCAATGGTTCCATTCTTCCTCTGCCCTCTCGTTCTCTCCTCTGCTTGTCTCGTGTCATTCCGAACTGTTGACCCTGTGACGGGACTCGCGCTCCTCTGTAGACTGCCACATGACCCTCCGTGTCTCCCCGTGTCTCCCCGTGTATCACCGTGTATCACCGTGTATCACCGTGTATCACCGTGTATCACCGTGTCTCCCCGTGTCTCCCCATGTCTCCCCATGTCTCCCCGTGTCTCACCGTGTCTTCCACGTCTCACCGTGTCTCCCCGTGTATCCCCATGTCTCCCCGCGTCTCACTGTGTCTCCCCGTGTATCCCCGTGTATCACCGTGTCTCCCCGTGTCTCCCGCGTCTCACCGTGTCTCTCCGTGTCTCTCCGTGTCTCACCGTGTCTCCCGTGTCTCCCGCGTCTCACCGTGTCTCTCCGTGTCTCTCCGTGCATCCCCGTGTCTCACCGTATCTCCCAGTGTCTCCCGCGTCTCACTGTGTCTCTCCGTGTCTCTCCGTGTCTCTCCGTGTCTCTCCGTGTCTCTCCGTGTCTCTCCGTGTCTCCCGCGTCTCACCGTGTCTCTCCGTGTCTCACCGTGTCTCCCCGTGTCTCCCGCGTCTCACCGTGTCTATCCGTGTATCCCTGTGTCTCACCGTGTCTCCCTGTGTCTCCCGCGTCTCACCGTGTCTCCCGCGTCTCACCGTGTCTCTCAGTGTATCCCCGTGTCTCACCGTGTCTCCCCGTGTCTCCCGTGTCTCACCGTGTCTCTCCGTGTCTCTCCGTGTCTCCCCGTGTCTCTCCGTGTCTCTCCGTGTCTCACCGTGTCTCACCGTGTCTCCCGCGTCTCACCGTGTCTCTCCGTGTCTCTCCGTGTATCCCCGTGTCTCTCCGTGTCTCCCACGTCTCACCGTGTCTCTCCGTGTCTCTCCGTGTCTCTCCGTGTCTCCCCGTGTCTCCCGCGTCTCACCGTGTCTATCCGTGTCTCTCCGTGTCTCTCCGTGTCTCCCGCGTCTCCCCGTGTCTCTCCGTGTCTCCCGCGTCTCGCCGTGTCTCTCCGTGTCTCCCCGTGTCTCTCCGTGTCTTTCCGTGTCTCCCACGTCTCACCGTGTCTCTCCGTGTCTCTCCGTGTCTCTCCGTGTATCCCCGTGTCTCTCCGTGTCTCTCCGTGTCTCACCGTGTCTCACCGTGTCTCACCGTGTCTCCCGCGTCTCACCGTGTCTCTCCGTGTCTCCCCGTGTCTCTCCGTGTCTCACCGTGTCTCCCCGTGTCTCCGTGGCACTATTGCAGCAGTCCCGGCCAGGGCAGGACGCCAGCGGGCAACACTGGGACGATGTTCACCGCCCTGACACCGGTGCTGTCGTTCGGCTCACGTCGGGGCTACATTGCACGTCGTGATTCGACGGAGAGGAGCCCGCGTGTGAACTTTGTTGTGTCTTGTGAACCCGGCAGAACAGGAAGAGACGCCACTCACACACGACTGACGGCCGCTGTCTCGGGGTTGAGTCTCTGGCGTGGTGTTTGACAAGTGGAGCTCGTCCTGTTCGTTTGTTCAGGGCTCACTACAGTGAAATGGAACGCTGGGCGCTTCTAACTCCGTGTCAGATGTCAGCCAATATGCTGCAGTTTCTTTGAAGTGAGATGATCTCGGAATACCAGCTGAACATGGACAACACCAACAGCCACATACATTTCGAAGGTACGTAACCAAAATTTTCCTCGATCAGGTTTGTCCCCCTCTTTGACCAAATGACACCTAAATGATATGACACAAAGCAGCTGAAGGGTGGTTCGTCACCATGGCTGCAATGGCACCCCGTCGCCACTTGTGTGACGTCAATCTGCGTCGCATAACTCGCCATGCGTCATCTCGCGGTGTGACACTAGACAACCTCGACCAGGTGAGGTGGCAGCCAGCCAGCTAACTAACCCCTCACCGATTCCACCAGCAGCTCCGGCACTGCTGCTCAGCCACCCACGCAGCTCGGGAGGGCGGCGGCCGGACCCAGTGGGGGCGGCTCCTGCGCTCCTCCCAGACACAGGTCCCGATGTCGGCGGGACAGGCCGCCACCCCCTGCCGTTCCTCCGTGGTGGGAGTCGGCCTCCGAGCCGTCACTCCGGCGACCGACGACCGGCGACCGGCGACCGGCGACCGGCGACCGCCACTGCGGCTCCATGTTTTCCTACCCCGCGCGTCGCATGCGTCGCATATTGTCCGGCAACTCCGTGCCCGCGCCCTAATCGAAACGCGCCATTCTCCGTGTCCTCCACGCCTGCGCTTTCGCGATCAAAATATAATACATATGCAGATTACGTTTATCGATTATAGCGCGGCGATTCAGCTCGGTCGTGATAGTGATCTCCAAAATGCCTCTGACATGGAGCCTTCTTTGTATCGTCGTTTTTTGATGGGTAAAAAACGTCGTCCGCCTGGCTTCCTGACACATACGAAGATGCATCGGCCGCGGACCGGTCGGTGCGGCGCGACAGTCTCCGGCGCGCCGCTTTTGTCTGCAACCGCGCTCCGCCGCGCCCGCGACAGCTGAATGCAGCGCTTGCGCAACTTTTTCTGCGACGCCGGCTAGCTGACGAGCTGGCTGGCTGGTTCAGGCGCGGAGGGGCGGAGAGGGGTCAGGTGAGGGTCTGAGAGGGGTCAGGTATGGGGAGGCGAGAGGGGTCAGGTAGGGCTCAGCTTCGGATCAGGTAGGAATTCACCAGAAGAGCGGGAGAGAGGTGCAATGGAATCCTAAAAGCTTGGCCTTCAGAAAATTGTACTTGTGCTGACGCTTCTATGATGATTGTTGTTAGTAACGTCCCAGAAACACAACACCTTTGATGAGTCTCAGAAACGGAGTGGCCGCTGCTAATCCAGTCAAGAGACATTTGCCGGATTCCACGGAAGACGTTATTTGCCAAATAAACAGAGCGTTTCTCAGACTGTATGTAGAAAAACGAATCGTGCACAACCATCATAAACACTGCAGACAAACGGACAAAGCGCTGCTGTAGCGGCTGCGGTTTGTCTGCCTGTTTTTGCACACTTCACACAACTCAATCTGTATGTGCCGTACTCACTCATGAACAGTTTAATGTCGCAGGCCACCAGCCGTTCCAGTGGTCAGCATACATCACATCACCATAACGCCAGCATATCATGACGTCATCACGTCATTGACACGTCATGCCATCAGCACGTCAGCAGGACACCACGTCAGTCGTCAGCACTCGCCTCTCTCTATCTCCCAGTGAGATTGTCCCGCCGATCGGAGCGGTCGGCGGCGCGTCGCTCGGCGACGATCGGGACGCTCGGATCGGACACCCGGCCATCAGTCATCCGCGGGCCGAGCGCCGCCGAGCGCCGCCGAGCGCCGCCGACAGCCGTGCCGTCGCCCCGGCCCGGCCGAGTGGCACCGTTTTGTGCCAACAGCGGCCGTTTTGTCAGGGCGGCGCAGGCAGTTTATCACTGGTGGTTGGGCTGTCATAATGTTTGGTAAACTGGGGAGCAGGCGGCGCTGCACCGAGAGAGCTGCGAGACGAACTCTGCCAGAGGTGCGGGGAATCCGTCGGGAGATGTTCGGCTTCTGGCCGCTGTAGTGTTTGTGCTGGAACACAGCTTCTGTTGGAGCGTGTGAGTCGGAACCCCTGTTTCGGCGTATGCAATGGAACTCCTGTATGTGTGAATGAGCCGGAGCACAGTCCTGCTGGCAGTATGAGCACAGCCACCTCTGGCTCTCCGACCACAGCGGACAGCACGACAGGCCGCGTGTAGCGGGAGGACCAGCTGACAGCAGCTGGCAGCTGGCAGCTTCACAGCCCCATCAGAGACAGCGCTGCAGCCGTGCCGGCTGTCCACTCCCAGGGTCCAGCCGTTCGGGGCAGCAGCAGCCGCTGCTGCATCGGCAGCAGGAGCAGCAGCGGAGACGCCAGCCAGCCGGCCAGCCGCCCAGGTCCAGCCGGCCAGCAGTCGAGCCAGCCGAGGCAATACATTACCGCCTGCGCCCATGATCGGGCGGCGCGATACCGGCAGAATTCGGTGCAGGGCTGGCCGAGCCGGGCCGGGAGATGGACGGCCCCTGTCGCCGCCGCCGCGGTCGATCCCAAAGCGATACAAGGATTAGCAATAATGTGTCTAAATGACGGCGACATGGCCGACAGCCGGCGGCCCGTGCAGTGGAGCGACAAAGGCGCGCTGCGGGGTGGGGTAGGGTGGGGTGGGGGTGGGGAGGAGGTGGGGTGGAGGGGGTGGTGGTGGAGATGGTGGTGGTGGAGATGGTGGTGGTGGAGATGGTGGAGTTGGGCTCAGACCGGATGGCGGGACAGAGGGGCACGTGAACTCGAAATAATGCTGATCGGTGTTGTTGCACGGTGCATGTTGAACTATTTGGACAATATTATTTTTGGGCAAGATTGTAACCTGTTCGCACGTGTGTTTCGCTGGAGGTTCCGTTTTGCAAACGATCGTATCTCTTGAGGGGGGGGGGGGGGGAGGGGGCAAGCTTTTCACGAGGCTGATATTTTTCAGATACACTGACTGATCGAACCGACATTCAACATTGGGCGCAAACCACGTGTCTAAAGTGCGGATTCATCAACTCCGCTGGTGTCCGAGAGTTGCAGACTACTGCGCTGCGGCGTCGCAACAGGCGCTGACTACTTGGCTGTTATGGACATTACGTAACGGCGCAGTTGCTGGCCCTTCAGCCCCCAACCACGACGCAACAGCGGCCGACTTGCTGCGACTCTGCCAACTCGCAGACCGCTCTTTCCATCTGCGAGTGCTTTGCCAGCTGCCGGCAGAATCACCACGGGCGCCGTCTAAGTTGAGCGTTAAATCGCACGGCGACCGAGCTGCTGGACTCCGATCCGGCCAGTGCCCGGGGCGTTCGGCCGCGCGGCCGGGCTGACGTTATTTCCAGCGCCTGGCCTCTCCAACACCGCCGCCACCGCCGCCGCCACCACCGCCACCGGCACCGCCGCCGCCGCCACCACCGCCGCCGTCCACCGCCGCCGCCGGCTGGCGGCCGAGAGTTCCGTTTTGGCTGAGGTGGCGCGTTTTCCGCGCCGTTTGCACCATATGGCCAGCTGGCTGTGCCAGCTTCCACCGCAGAACGACTCCGTGTGTGTGTCTGTGTGCGCCTGTGTGTGTGTGTGTGTGTGTGTGTGTGTGTGTGTGTGTGTGTGTGTGTGTGTGTGTGTGTGTGTGTGTGTGTGTGTGTGTGTGTGTGTGTGTGTGTGTGTGTGTGTGAGTGTGTGTGTGTGTGTGTGTGTGTGTGTGTGTGTGTGTGTGTGTGTGTGTGTGTGTGTGTGTGTGTGTGTGTGTGTGTGTGTGTGTGTGTGTGTGTGTGTGTGTGTGTGTGTGTGTGTGTGTGTGTGTGTGTGTGTGTGTGTGTGTGTGTGTGTGTGTGTGTGTGTGTGTGTGTGTGTGTGTGTGTGTGTGTGTGTGTGTGTGTGTGTGTGTGTGTGTGTGTGTGTGTGTGTGTGTGTGTGTGTGTGTGTGTGTGTGTGTGTGTGTGTGTGTGTGTGTGTGTGTGTGTGTGTGTGTGTGTGTGTGTGTGTGTGTGTGTGTGTGTGTGTGTGTGTGTGTGTGTGTGTGTGTGTGTGTGTGTGTGTGTGTGTGTGTGTGTGTGTGTGTGTGTGTGTGTGTGTGTGTGTGTGTGTGTGTGTGCGCGCGTGTGTGGGCCGCCGGTGGCTGACCGGGGCTGGCGGCCAGACTGGGCGTAGGTTCAGGAGTCCTGGAGTGGGACTGGCGGCCAGACTGGGCGTCAGTTCAGGAGACCTGGAGTGGGACTGGCGGCAGGACCGGGCGTCAGTTCAGGAGTCCTGGAGTGGGACTGACAGGACCGTCAGGAGTCCTGGAGTGGGACTGACAGGACCGTCAGGAGCCCTGGAGTGGGGATTGACAGGACCGTCAGGAGCCCTGGAGAGAGACTGACAGGACCGTCAGGAGCCCTGGAGTGGGACTGACAGGACCGTCAGGAGCCCTGGAGTGGGACTGACAGGACCGTCAGGAGCCCTGGAGTGGGACTGACAGGACCGTCAGGAGCCCTGGAGTGGGACTGAAAGGCCGGTCAGGTGCCCTGGAGTGGGACTGACAGGACCGTCAGGAGTCCTGGAGTGGGACTGACAGGACCGTCAGGAGCCCTGGAGTGGGACTGACAGGACCGTCAGGAGCCCTGGAGTGGGACTGACAGGACCGTCAGGAGCCCTGGAGTGGGACTGACAGGGCCGTCAGGAGCCCTGGAGTGGGACTGACAGGACCGTCAGGAGTCCTGGAGTGGGACTGACAGGACCGTTAGGAGCCCTGGAGAGAGACTGACAGGACCGTCAGGAGCCCTGGAGTGGGACTGACAGGACCGTCAGGAGCCCTGGAGTGGGACTGACAGGACCGTCAGGAGCCCTGGAGTGGGACTGACAGGACCGTCCGGCACGGAGAGAGACTGACAGGACCGTCCGGCACGGAGAGAGACGAGGGGCTGACATCGGCCGAGGGCAATTCGGCTTGTCATCGCCTGTTGTCATTCCCAGGACATGACGTATACTAACGTGTCGTTTGATCATAACTTTAATGCTTCGAATTCCGTGGCCTTTAGTGCCTGCGAAACTGGACTGTCATTTCCGTCGGGCCGCGCCAGGTGTAATTAAGGGTAAAATATAATCAAGAATTATGTGGTCATTTCATCATGAATTAGTGGTGCCTTTCCTTCGCTTGCTTTAGCGACGGTCAGGAAATGCTCAGGACGGTAATGGAAGACTCGCCAGCAAACGAAGCAGTTTGAAGCTGCGATCAAGCTGGAGAGTCTCAGGCTCAGGTCATCTGGTCACACAGCTTAACAACATCTCAATATTGAACTGTGCACAATGAGCGAAATCGCCTGTTACGACTTAAGCACTTGCAGCCGGAAAGCCTTGCAAGTGCGCGTAGTGCCCAGTTGCGAAATGGCTGCGATGCTCTATGCAGCCTGCTTACACAGGGAATAGACGGCACCATGTGAGCGCGGCTTTAATTAATACTTTGAGTGTGCAAACACGCCGTCCGGCATGTTTACGATCTCCGATGATAACGTGCTCTTTCTCTCCGGTGCGTTTGAAGGATATGGCCGGGTACACGGGTCACGCCCGTTCATATAATTATACGCGCCTCCAGACAATGTTACAACTCCGGTCCCGGCCCCACTCTGTTATTGGAGGTGGCCGATAAATCAATATATCTTATTCGAGGCGTGATTGTTCGTGTCGTAAAGTCAAACGCTGCTTGCCTTGACAGTAAATGTAATAGTCTTCCTCCTCTGCCTTGCCAGTGTCAACAGGCAGCACCAAACTGGGGACTATGGAAGCTAGAAGACTAGAGGTTCCGGAATAACCAAGCTGATAAGGACTTGCTCGGCCTCGATCCTCACTCTTCAGTCGCAACGTAGGTACTTCACACTTGACGTGACTGCAATTAGTTATACCAATGCAATGTCTACAGGGCACACGATTTACCTAATTATTGTCATAAACACCGCCTCTCAAGCTAAGTGGTTCGAGGTACTTTACGTAAAAACGGTGTTGATTATTTTATACCCGTTTTATAGCCGTTATGGTGTCAAGACACGTGTTCCGATATTACGCCGTTATTGTGACGTGTACTCTGTACAAATTTAGGCAGTCACCCTTATGACGGCAACTATAGAGCTACCTCATACAAAATTTATTCCCTCGGAAAGCTCGTGCATCACAGCTGCCGTGCTCACCCTGCAATTAAGCAGCACCCGCTAAACCAGCTAGTTACGGCCCTGGAGACGCCACACCGCAGCCGCCGTCTGACCAGGGGAGACAACGTTACGCCTGGAGACGCCACACCGCAGCCGCCGTCTGACCAGGGGAGACAACGTTACGTCTGGAGAGACGTCACCCCGCCGTCAGAACGCCGTCTGACCAGGGGAGACAACGTTACGTCTGGAGAGACGTCACCCCGCCGTCAGGACGCCGTCTGACCAGGGGAGACAACGCTACGTCTGGAG
Source organism: Chirona hameri (assembly GCA_036785665.1). Taxonomy (NCBI): domain Eukaryota; kingdom Metazoa; phylum Arthropoda; class Thecostraca; order Balanomorpha; family Balanidae; genus Chirona; species Chirona hameri. The sequence goes on from JAXIVJ010015035.1 coordinate 17,588, forward strand.
AGACGTCACCCCGCCGTCAGGACGCCGTCTGACCAGGGGAGACAACGCTACGTCTGGAGAGACGTCACCCCGCCGTCAGGACGCCGTCTGACCAGGGGAGACAACGTTACGTCTGGAGAGACGTCACCCCGCCGTCAGGACGCCGTCTGACCAGGGGAGACAACGTTACGTCTGGAGAGACGTCACCACGCCGTCAGGACGCCGTCTGACCAGGGGAGACAACGTTACGTCTGGAGAGACGTCACCCCGCCGTCAGGACGCCGTCTGACCAGGGGAGACAACGTTACGTCTGGAGAGACGTCACCCCGCCGTCAGGACGCCGTCTGACCAGGGGAGACAACGTTACGTCTGGAGAGACGTCACCCCGCCGTCAGGACGCCGTCTGACCAGGGGAGACAACGTTACGTCTGGAGAGACGTCACCCCGCCGTCAGGACGCCGTCTGACCAGGGGAGACAACGTTACGTCTGGAGAGACGTCACCCCGCCGTCAGGACGCCGTCTCACAATGGTGGCACCGGTGGACAGTCGAAACTCGGCGCCACGGCCGCCTCTTCGGTTCCCACCGGCCGGGCCGCTTTGGACAAAAACTGGAATCGGTGCCATTTTTCATGTGTTTGTGTCGGTGTGACCCGGGGCGGTCGGCGCGCCATATTTCAGCACCGGCTGTCCCCAGCGCTATCATTAGGGCCAACTAACGACGCCTGCACATGAACTTCCCGCTCAGGAGCTGCGAGCTGAGTCCGGACAGCCGGACAGCCGGACAGCCGGACAGCCAGACTGGACAGGCGGACAGAGCAGACGGCGGAAAGAGCGGAAAGAGCGGACAGAGCGGACAGAGCGGACAGAGCGGACAGAGCGGACAGAGCGGACTGAGCGGACTGAGCGGACAGAGCGGACAGAGGGGACAGAGCGGACAGAGCGGACAGAACGGACAGAGCGGACAGAGCGGACAGAGCGGACAGAGCGGACATAGCGGACATAGCGGACAGAGCGGACAGAGCGGACAGAGCGGACAGAGCGGACAGAGCGGACAGAACGGACAGAGCGGACAGAACGGACAGAACGGACAGAGCGGACAGAGCGGACAGAGCGGACAGAGCGGACAGAGCGGACAGAGCGGACAGAGCGGACAGAGCGGACAGAGCGGACAGAGCGGACAGAGCGGACAGAGCGGACAGAGCGGACAGAGCGGACAGAGCGGACAGAGCGGACAGAGCGGACAGAGCGGACAGAGCGGACAGAGCGGACAGAGCGGACAGAACGGACAGAGCGGACAGAGCGGACAGAGCGGACATAACGGACAGAGCGGACAGAGCGGACAGAACGGACAGAGCGGACATAACGGACATAACGGACAGAGCGGACAGAGCGGACAGAGCGGACAGAGCGGACAGAGCGGACAGGTGGATATGTAAACAGGAGGAGAGACCAAAGGTGCATAATCTTACGCACTCGCCCACGTGCGAAGGTGACAGTTTTGGCCAAAACGATGGGATTTTGTGACAAATTTAAATGAAAAAGTGATCAGATGAGAATATAGTTACTCTTAAGACAATTTGGTGACTAGGTCACCAATCGATGAATATTGAATATTGGTGAAAAATAAGTATTTTTGGTGTCATGATATATTCAGTCCCAGCTACGCGAATGGTAAAGGAATTTCCTACGGTGCCAAAACTATATGCTGAGCGCTGTAAAATCTTACGCACGAGGCAAGTGGGCCTATTCCTTCAACATTGTGACAGTCACAAAGGGCCTGTTCCAGTGGCTCCTCTAACCTCCTCTGACCTCCTCTATGCTCCCCCAAACCAATCTGAGGCCAATTTCACAAAGCAAAAAAGTTTGTAATTGCAAAGAATTTCTTTGTTATTACAAATATTTTTTACACATGTTTGTAAATTGGATTTCACCAAACCTCAGGGCTGTAAATCTCAATTTATCTCAATTTACTATTTGCAAACTAGTTAAGAAAGATATTGTTTGTAGAAATGTTTGCAATTGCAAATGTTCTATTTCTCAAAGGTTGACGAAAGTGAGGAAATGTTTGCAATTACAAACTTGTAATTCCAGTGGATCAGAGGTTCTGAATTTCAGAAACTCCATTGATAGTCGACGTTGTTTTACTGTTTAGGTTATTTTCTTGGTGAGGTTGTTACGTTGCCCCGGTGGTTAAGGTAATGGTTTAGTTTTTACATAGGTAGGTATAGCTGCCGAAAACAAAATCCCGAGAGGTTCGAACAGGAATCACCAGCTTTGAAGTCCACTGCACCTTACCGATTGCGCTATGAGGGACGCCTCATCGCGGAGAAACCGCATGGCGATAGAATTGCAGCGGTCAACGATGTTTTGTGCAATGTGTAGTGAGCCTTCACTCTTTACGACGTAGGAAATCGGCTAGGTTAGGTGACAAAATGGTCGAGAAAATTCAACGATCTTTCTTTTGAGAGTAGTTGTGTTTTTATGCTCTGCCGCCCGGTGAACCGGCAAATTCTGCCTACTCTAATTGCTTACCAATATTTCTTTCTACGGTCAGAGTTTTCATTCCGATGAAATGTCAATTAAAATATAATTATCACTATAAATAATTTTATTTTCAATAAAACAATAAACCACAATGTAAATATTTGTTAAATAATAATGTTAACAATCAAATCATTTGCACTAGCATCAACTGTAAATTAATGCAAACGTTCTTGATTGATTACAAACATTTCTGCTGCTACAATTTATGTTTACAATCTTCTTTACAAGTGGTAATTCAGAGTCCTGTGCAAGGGGTCTGCGGTCGCCGCGGCTCCCGCGGCCAAAAACGCAGGGCCTTTTTTGAACAACTTGAACACTTTTGCGGCCGCTGATGGCGTCCGATAGATGGCGCGTGTAACGGTCGCAACGAATAGGCAATTTTGTGGAAACCCTGAATGTTTTCCAAAGCCACTCAACTGCATGAACATCTACGAGTCACTGCGAGTTGTCATTCTTGGTCAAACAACCACCAGTAAGCTGCGATATCAACAAAACAGTGCGCAACTGTTGTCGGACTCGCGCCATTTAATGTCGAAGTTCTTTTGCGGTTGCTCCCGAGCAACCGCGAGAGCTGCAGAAAGTATGACGTCACACCTCCGGACCCAGTTATCTGTGATTGGCGGACGATTTAGCTCCGCCCTTTTGGCCGCAGGAGCCGCGGGGGCCGTAACGACTTGAACAGCACTCAAGAGGTGGTGAATGTTTGTGAAATAGCTTTTTGTGAGGTTTGCAATATTTGCTTGCGTTTGTAAACGCAAACATGTGTATTTACTAACTTCTGTGTGAATTTGGCCTCTGATCGTTCCCGTGGCTCATCCAAACTCCTCCAAGCTCCTCCAAGCTCGCCTCAAATCTCCCTCCGAACTCCTCCCAAATGAAAGGTGGGTTTTCGGAGGAGGCTGGATGAGGATATGGTAGACATTAGTGGCGCGGTTAATTCATATGTAATTCGGACGCCTGATTTGTTGTTACACATAAGAGAAAGAGAGAGGACTGAATGTGAAGTTGAAGTGGTGCGAATAAATGTAATTTTATTTCGTCTTTCCCATGGGTACTTACACACTGGGTATCAAAATTCAAAATTGGGTATCTTATTTGTTGTGGGTCTGGTCGTCGTGTTCGTCTTCAATGCAATTCAATGCATCAGTACTGTCTGCTTGAAATGCTCGGTAAGCAGCTGATACCGCATCAGAAATTGTTCCCGTGGCGACGCAAATCAGTGCTCTTCCATCCTCCACTAAACTAATCTCATCTTTTTTTGGAGGAGCCACGGGAACAGACCCAAGGTTCGTCAACATCGATTGTCACTAATGACTAAGGTGACAATGTGACACCTTCACCACTACGAAATGTCCTTCAAATTTGGGTCTCGTTCACAAGCTGTCAGTCGATTGATGTAAACAAACTACGCACGGCCCCAGAAACCGAAGCGGAGCAACATGCATAGTCCGGAATTAGATGTTATTTGTATAACATGCTTGCTGGAACTGATTGCTATATTTAAGGTGTAAGTTGAAGTGTTTATTATAAGCTTATTTACGAGAAGTTTGGTTAACTGGAGTGGTAAAGGAATCTTCTCACATCAACATTGAGAAACAGATTATCAGCAAGTTCAGTTGGTAAGATCATGAATTTGCCGTAGAAACATTGCAAATAATTTTGTTAATATATCTTTGCTGTTATTGGAATGCAACCCACTGATAAGCACAACTGTGCCATTCCTTTGAATTATTTGTTCATTTGATGTAGGACTTGCCACTGTATTAACCCTCACCCTACGGGAGCTTTTTTCACCTTCGCCCTACGTGGGTGGGGGGGGGGTCCTAAAAAGACCCCCTGTTAACTTCCAAACCAAGCAACATAGAGCAACGCGGTAAGAACCAACATATTGCCTGTCATGTTTGGAATCAACGGTTTGCAATTTATAGGTTTCGGGTCAACGAGTGACCTTCCAGGTCAAGTGAATGACCTCGATCGACCACGTCCAGAACAGCGATTTTGCTCTGTCAGAAAACCTCAAAATGAGAAATTGATAAATGTAAATAAAAAGGCATGTTTCCAGACCAGTTTTGTCTCAGAAATACATAAAAGGTAATTATTTATTCGTATCTGGTCAAAAAAGTCAAAAAAAGTTATTAAAAACAATGACGTCATTAATTTTTTACACTTACGGAGCCATCACTCAGTCAAAAATGGAGATATTTCTTTGAAATTTGGTTTGAGTATTTTCCATACTCAGTTCTCTCACATATATTCCGTTTTTTTAACATCTTTGAAATTTTTTATTTTGTCGTGATTTTAAAAGAACTTATTTATTTATTTTATTTTATTTATTTTATTGATCGCCAACAGAGCAAGACTCCAATAACAGGCGAAGTCGTGAGAGATAAAACACGATGGTAAACTACTAAATACATAGTAAAACATAAACACATCATAAATGTATAAATAAATACAAAAAAGCACCAGCAATCGTATAAGTTTAAAGCGACGCCACATACTTGAGAACACTGTTTTTAAAACTGTAAAAGTTGCCTCCGAACATATCTGCATCCACAATATCACTATTTAAGAACTACAGTTTGTGTTCATTTTGGGGGTCAAAAACCCCAAATCTCGAAAATTTAAGATTGCCATTTTAAAGAAAATGACATTTTATATCTTTGTTTAATTTCGTTTCCAATTTGCTTCAAAACTCTGTTTTTTACGATTTTTCAAACATTTGTCGTTTTTTCCACCAACATGACGTCATCAAAACATCCTTATTTCCCAAATTACTCAACCAATTTCAATGAAATGTTTACAGGTTACGTATAATTATTGTATACTTAGCTACTGAAAATTTCAGCAAGATGCGCCGCATGTCTAAAAAGTTATGCAAGAAAAACCTCAGGGGGGTCGTTTTAGGACCCCCGTAGGGCGAGGGTTAAACCATCCTTATTGGGAGCAGCACCAAACCAAACTTTCATCTTCCAAAACACACTGTCCATGAACTGCTGAAACAAATTTTACATGACACAATTTCGAGTTCATGCTTCTAAAGAAAATAATGGCACAGTATTTGATGAAAATGCCTGCTCCCGCACCGCTCAAGCTGGCACATTGCTGACAATGGGTGTTTTACTTGTATGATTTGTGCTAATCTGTTATTTTACTTGTATGATTCGACATGTCTCATAAATTCAACTTTCCAGCAGAATGGGGCAACATTTGTGTTAGGAACATTTGAAGAGCATAAGCAAAACAAACCACCCTCTTAACCATAACAATAAGAGATGGAAGGAATGCTAAACCTGTACAATTTTTTGGACTGTCCAATTTGGAGCAAGAAATGATATTCATAAAACAAATGTTGAAAATCAGAAACAAAGTGAACTATAGCTTATTAAAATGAAGTGAAAGCATTTGGGTACAACATGAGCAACAACATTGACTGTAATGTCTCCTCACTGTGGCCAAACCATCCATATTCCTGATTCCCCGCTCTGACATAAGAACAGTCTATCCCATGCCATAGAAAATCTTAGTTATTATTGGTACTTGTGAGTTGTGAATTATTTTTGGTATCTCTGCTGAGTCCAGTGGCTCTACGTTTCGAGTTTGGGGGGGGGGAAATTCGTCTCGTTTCGTAAGCGAAAAGTTGTTGACCGGGGGGGGGGGGGGGTGGAGGCGTCGGGTAGTCAGCGCAACAAAGAGTGTTGAGTGGGGGAGGGGGGGTAAATCACGCCTTCCCGGATCAAAAATCACAACCTCCCGGAACGGTTTGGGGGGCGGGGCAAAACCATGCGTTCGCCTTCCGATTTTTCGTTGGGGGAGGGGGCGGACAGATCGACCAAAAAATCTCGAAATACCACCCTACATCTCATATTTCGATAAAACTACGTTCGGGGGTTATCTGGGCTGTAGATTCACGCTGTGAACTTTGCAGCCCCGTCTGTAAAATTATTTTCGAGTTACAGCCTCGGGCAACTTTGTAATGTCAAGCAAAACTCGAATTTGCAGCGGGCAATATCTCCCATCTTAATCATGCGAATCATATAAACCTATATATCATGATAATCATCAGTAACTATATTATTATGATGTAATCATGTTTTTTTTATTCGGAAATTTTGGAATTTCAACACGTGATCCCAGGCAAATCACGTAATTTTGTAATGTGGCTATTACAAATTCTGATTTTTTTTCCATGCCAGAATCGACATCTATACATAAGCCTTCGATGTTTAAAGAAATTGGTGATAGTGTTGCTTTCTAAATATTGTATTTATATTTTTGTATTTGGAAAAATAATGGTCACCATCACGTCTTTGACAACAACTTTGCACGTATTTGTGCTAAAGAGCCAAACAACGGCATTATGCTTATCTCGTCGATCTGCTTTCAAGGATATATAACATCAGCCCTGTAGTCGCTCTGTGACCTCAAGGTCACGTGGCCAGAGGTCACCCGATGTAGTCCACGTCAGATCGACCAAACCATAACATACTGCTTCTCATATTTCGATTGAACTAGGTGTCGGGGGTTATCTGGGCCGTATATTTACGCTGTAAAATTTCCATCCCCGTTTGTCGAACGGTTGTCAAGTTATAGCCTCAGGCATCTCTTTAATGTCGCACAAAGCTTTAATTTTGAGCGGGCGATATCTCCTATATAAATAATTCGAATTATACAACCCTATGAATCACCATTAACCTATCATCAGGATCACCATTAACCTATCATCAGAATCACCATTAACCTATCATCAGAATCACCATTAACCTATCATCAGGATCACCATTAACCTATCATCAGGATCACCATTAACCTATCATCAGGATCACCATTAACCTATCATCAGAATCACCATTAACCTATCATCAGAATCACCATTAACCTATCATCAGAATCACCATTAACCTATCATCAGAATCACCATTAACCTATCATGAGAATCACCATTAACCTATCATCAGAATCACCATTAACCTATCATCAGGATCACCATTAACCTATCATGAGGATCACCATTAACCTATCATCAGAATCACCATTAACCTATCATCAGAATCACCATTAACCTATCATCAGGATCACCATTAACCTATCATCAGGATCACCATTAACCTATCATCAGAATCACCATTAACCTATCATGAGGATCACCATTAACCTATCATCAGAATCACCATTAACCTATCATCAGGATCACCATTAACCTATCATGAGGATCACCATTAACCTATCATTAGAATCACCATTAACCTATCATGAGGATCACCATTAACCTATCATCAGGATCACCATTAACCTATCATCAGAATCACCATTAACCTATCATCAGAATCACCATTAACCTATCATCAGGATCACCATTAACCTATCATCAGAATCACCATTAACCTATCATCAGAATCACCATTAACCTATCATCAGAATCACCATTAACCTATCATGAGGATCACCATTAACCTATCATCAGAATCACCATTAACCTATCATGAGGATCACCATTAACCTATCATCAGAATCACCATTAACCTATCATCAGAATCACCATTAACCTATCATGAGGATCACCATTAACCTATCATCAGAATCACCATTAACCTATCATCAGAATCACCATTAACCTATCATGAGGATCACCATTAACCTATCATCAGAATCACCATTAACCTATCATCAGAATCACCATTAACCTATCATCAGAATCACCATTAACCTATCATGAGGATCACCATTAACCTATCATCAAGATCACCATTAACCTATCATCAGGATCACCATTAACCTATCATCAGAATCACCATTAACCTATCATCAGAATCACCATTAACCTATCATCAGAATCACCATTAACCTAGCATCAGAATCACCATTAGCCTATCATCAGAATCACCATTAACCTATCATCAGAATCACCATTAACCTATCATCAGGATCACCATTAACCTATCATCAAGATCACCATTAACCTATCATCAGAATCACCATTAACCTATCATCAGAATCACCATTAACCTATCATCAGGATCACCATTAACCTATCATCAGAATCACCATTAACCTATCATCAGAATCACCATTAACCTATCATCAGAATCACCATTAACCTATCATGAGGATCACCATTAACCTATCATCAGAATCACCATTAACCTATCATGAGGATCACCATTAACCTATCATCAGGATCACCATTAACCTATCATCAGGATCACCATTAACCTATCATGAGGATCACCATTAACCTATCATCAGAATCACCATTAACCTATCATGAGGATCACCATTAACCTATCATCAGAATCACCATTAACCTATCATGAGAATCACCATTAACCTATCATCAGAATCACCATTAACCTATCATCAGGATCACCATTAACCTATCATGAGGATCACCATTAACCCATCATCAGAATCACCATTAACCTATCATGAGGATCACCATTAACCTATCATCAGAATCACCATTAACCTATCAGGAGGATCACCATTAACCTATCATCAGAATCACCATTAACCTATCATGAGGATCACCATTAACCTATCATCAGAATCACTATTAACCTATCATCAGAATCACCATTAACCTATCATCAGAATCACCATTAACCTATCATCAGAATCACCATTAACCTATCATCAGAATCACCATTAACCTATCATCAGAATCACCATTAACCTATCATCAGAATCACCATTAACCTATCATCAGAATCACCATTAACCTATCATCAGGATCACCATTAACCTATCATCAAGATCACCATTAACCTATCATCAGAATCACCATTAACCTATCATCAGAATCACCATTAACCTATCATCAGGATCACCATTAACCTATCATCAGAATCACCATTAACCTATCATCAGAATCACCATTAACCTATCATCAGAATCACCATTAACCTATCATGAGGATCACCATTAACCTATCATCAGAATCACCATTAACCTATCATGAGGATCACCATTAACCTATCATCAGGATCACCATTAACCTATCATCAGGATCACCATTAACCTATCATGAGGATCACCATTAACCTATCATCAGAATCACCATTAACCTATCATGAGGATCACCATTAACCTATCATCAGAATCACCATTAACCTATCATGAGAATCACCATTAACCTATCATGAGAATCACCATTAACCTATCATCAGGATCACCATTAACCTTTCATGAGGATCACCATTAACCTATCATCAGAATCACCATTAACCTATCACGAGGATCACCATTAACCTATCATCAGAATCACCATTAACCTATCATCAGGATCACCATTAACCTATCATCAGAATCACCATTAACCTATCATCAGAATCACCATTAACCTATCATCAGGATCACCATTAACCTATCATGAGGATGAACATTAACCTATCATCAGAACCACCATTAACCTATCATCAGAATCACCATTAACCTATCATCAGAATCACCATTAACCTATCATCAGAATCACCATTAACCTATCATCAGAATCACCATTAACCTATCATCAGAATCACCATTAACCTATCATCAGAATCACCATTAACCTATCATCAGACTCACCATTAACCTATCATCAGAATCACCATTAACCTATCATCAGGATCACCATTAACCTATCATCAGAATCACCATTAACATATCATCAGAATCACCATTAACCTATCATCAGAATCACCATTAACCTATCATCAGGATCACCATTAACCTATCATCAGAATCACCATTAACCTATCATCAGGATCACCATTAACCTATCATCAGAATCACCATTAACCTATCATCAGAATCACCATTAACCTATCATGAGGATCACCATTAACCTATCATCAGAATCACCATTAACCTATCATCAGAATCACCATTAACCTATCAGGAGGATCACCATTAACCTATCATCAGAATCACCATTAACCTATCATGAGGATCACCATTAACCTATCATCAGAATCACCATTAACCTATCATCAGAATCACCATTAACCTATCATCAGAATCACCATTAACCTATCATCAGAATCACGATTAACCTATCATCAGAATCACCATTAACCTATCATCAGAATCACCATTAACCTATCATCAGAATCACCATTAACCTATCATCAGAATCACCATTAACCTATCATCAGAATCACCATTAACCTATCATCAGAATCACCATTAACATATCATCAGAATCACCATTAACCTATCATCAGAATCACCATTAACCTATCATCAGAATCACCATTAACCTATCATCAGGATCACCATTAACCTATCATGAGGATCAACATTAACCTATCATCAGAATCACCATTAACCTATCATGAGGATCACCATTAACCTATCATGAGGATCACCATTAACCTATCATGAGGATCACCATTAACCTATCATGAGGATCACCATCAACCTATCATCAGAATCACCATTAACCTATCATCAGGATCACCATTAACCTATCATGAGAATCACCATTAACCTATCATGAGAATCACCATTAACCTATCATCAGAATCACCATTAACCTATCATCAGAATCACCATTAACCTATCATCAGAATCACCATTAACCTATCATCAGAATCACCATTAACCTATCATGAGGATCACCATTAACCTATCATCAGAATCACCATTAACATATCATCAGAATCACCATTAACCTATCATCAGAATCACCATTAACCTATCTTCAGAATCACCATTAACCTATCATCAGAATCACCATTAACCTATCATCAGAATCACCATTAACCTATCATCATAATCACCATTAACCTATCATCAGAATCACCATTAACCTATCATCAGAATCACAATTAACCTATCATCAGGATCACCATTAACCTATCATGAGGATCACCATTAACCTATCATCAGAATCACCATTAACCTATCAGCAGAATCACCATTAACCTATCATCAGAATCACCATTAACATATCATCAGAATCACCATTAACCTATCATGAGGATCACCATTAACCTATCATCAGGATCACCATTAACCTATCATCAGAATCACCATTAACCTATCATCAGAATCACCATTAACCTATCATGAGGATCACCATTAACCTATCATCAGAATCACCATTAACCTATCATCAGAATCACCATTAACCTATCATCAGAATCACCATTAACCTATCATCAGAATCACCATTAACCTATCATCAGAATCACCATTAACCTATCATGAGGATCACCATTAACCTATCATCAGAATCACCATTAACCTATCATCAGGATCACCATTAACCTATCATCAGAATCACCATTAACCTATCATGAGGATCACCATTAACCTATCATCAGAATCACCATTAACCTATCATCAGGATCACCATTAACCTATCATCAGAATCACCATTAACCTATCATCAGAATCACCATTAACCTATCATGAGGATCACCATTAACCTATCATGAGGATCACCATTAACCTATCATCAGAATCACCATTAACCTATCATGAGGATCACCATTAACCTATCATCAGGATCACCATTAACCTATCATCAGAATCACCATTAACCTATCATCAGAATCACCATTAACCTATCATCAGAATCACCATTAACCTATCATCAGAATCACCATTAACCTATCATGAGGATCACCATTAACCTATCATGAGGATCACCATTAACCTATCATCAGAATCACCGTTAACCTATCATCAGAATCACCATTAACCTATCATCAGAATCACCATTAACCTATCATCCGGATCACCATTAACCTATCATCAGAATCACCATTAACCTATCATCAGAATCACCATTAACCTATCATGAGGATCACCATTAACCTATCATGAGGATCACCATTAACCTATCATGAGGATCACCATTAACCTATCATCAGAATCACCATTAACCTATCATCAGGATCACCATTAACCTATCATCAGGATCACCATTAACCTATCATGAGGATCACCATTAACCTATCATCAGAATCACCATTAACCTATCATCAGAATCACCATTAACCTATCATCAGAATCACCATTAACCTATCATCAGAATCACCATTAACCTATCATCAGAATCACCATTAACATATCATCAGAATCACCATTAACCTATCATCAGAATCACCATTAACCTATCATCAGAATCACCATTAACCTATCATCAGGATCACCATTAACCTATCATGAGGATCACCATTAACCTATCATGAGGATCACCATTAACCTATCATCAGAATCACCATTAACCTATCATCAGGATCACCATTAACCTATCATCAGGATCACCATTAACCTATCATGAGGATCACCATTAACCTATCATCAGAATCACCATTAACCTATCATCAGAATCACCATTAACCTATCATCAGAATCACCATTAACCTATCATGAGGATCACCATTAACCTATCATCAGGATCACCATTAACCTATCATCAGGATCACCATTAACCTATCATCAGAATCACCATTAACCTATCATCAGGATCACCATTAACCTATCATCAGGATCACCATTAACCTATCATCAGAATCACCATTAACCTATCATCAGAATCCATTAACCTATCATGAGGATCACCATTAACCTATCATCAGAATCACCATTAACCTATCATCGAGATCACCATTAACCTATCATCAGGATCACCATTAACCTATCATCAGATCACCATTAACCTATCATGAGAATCACCATTAACCTATCATCAGAATCACCATTAACCTATCATCAGAATCACCATTAACCTATCATCAGAATCACCATTAACCTATCATCAGAATCACCATTAACCTTTCATCAGAATCACCATTAACCTATCATCAGGAATCACCATTAACCTATCATCAGATCACCATTAACCTATCATGAGGATCACCATTAACCTATCATGAGGATCACCATTAACCTATCATCAGAATCACCATTAACCTATCATCAGAATCACATTAACCTATCATCAGAATCACCATTAACCTATCATGAGGATCACCATTAATCTATCATGAGATCACCATTAACCTATCATCAGAATCACCATTAACCTATCATCAGAATCACCATTAACCTATCATCAGAATCACCATTAACCTATCATGAGGATCACCATTAACCTATCATCAGAATCACCATTAACCTATCATCAGAATCACCATTAACCTATCATCAGAATCACCATTAACCTATCATCAGAATCACCGTTAACCTATCATCAGAATCACCATTAACCTATCATCAGGATCACCATTAACATATCATCAGATCACCATTAACCTATCATGAGGATCATTATTAACCTATCATCAGAATCACCATTAACCTATACATAGGATCACCATTAACCTATCATGAGGATCACCATTAACCTATCATCAGAATCACCATTAACCTATCATGAGGATCACCATTAACCTATCATCAGAATCACCATTAACCTATCATGAGGATCACCATTAACCTATCATCAGGATCACCATTAACCTATCATCAGAATCACCATTAACCTATCATCAGAATCACCATTAACCTATCATCAGAATCACCATTAACCTATCATCAGAATCACCATTAACCTATCATCAGGATCACCATTAACCTATCATCAGGAATCACCATTAACCTATCATCAGAATCACCATTAACCTATCATGAGATCACCATTAACCTATCATCAGAATCACCATTAACCTATCATCAGAATCACCATTAACCTATCATCAGAATCACCATTAACCTATCATGAGGATCACCATTAACCTATCATCAGAATCACCATTAACCTATCATCAGAATCACCATTAACCTATCATCAGAGATCACCATTAACCTATCATCAGAATCACCATTAACCTATCATCAGAATCACCATTAACCTATCATTCAGAATCACCATTAACCTATCATCAGAATCACCATTAACCTATCATCAGAATCACCATTAACCTATCATCAGAATCACCATTAACCTATCATCAGAATCACCATTAACCTATCATCAGAATAACCATTAACCTATCATCAGAATCACCATTAACTTATCATCAGAGATCACCATTAACCTATCATCAGAATCACCATTAACCTATCATCAGATCACCATTAACCTATCATCAGGATCACCATTAACCTATCATCAGGAATCACCATTAACCTATCATGAGGATCACCATTAACCTATCATCAGAATCACCATTAATCTATCATCAGAATCACCATTAACCTATCATCAGAATTACCATTAACCTATCATCAGGATCACCATTAACCTATCATCAGAATCACCATTAACCTATCATGCAGAATCACATTAACCTATCATCAGAATCACCATTAACCTATCATCAGAATCACATTAACCTATCATCAGAATCACCATTAACCTATCATCAGGATCACCATTAACCTATCATCAGGAATCACCATTAACCTATCATCAGAATCACCATTAACCTATCATTCAGAGATCACCATTAACCTAGTCATCAGGATCACCATTAACCTATCATCGAGGATCACCATTAACCTATCATCAGAATCACCATTAACCTATCATCAGAATCACCATTAACTTATCATCAGAATCACCATTAACTATCATGAGAATCACCATTAACCTATCATGAGGATCACCATTAACCTATCATCAGAATCACCATTAACCTATCATGAGGATCACCATTAACCT